>WXZC020000308.1:0-12991 GCA_011317855.2 Paelopatides confundens
AATATAATATAACAAGCAATATGTAACCCACATAGCCTCTTAATATAATATAATATAACAAGCAATATATAACCCACATCCTCATAATATAATATAACAATCAATACATAACCCACATAGCCTCACATTATAGTATAACAAGCAATATATAACCCACATAGCCTCATAATATAATGTAGTAGGTATTATAGAATACATGGCCCCAGACAACAGAGAATAATCCTTCTTAATGTTGTATATTCATTCTATTTTTCAATTGAATGGGATGGAATATACTCCTCAATTGAAACCAACGTGACAGTCTTAATTATCCAGCCGTTCCCTCTGTATACGCCATCATATCAAACATTTACATTGATGTAACACGTCTTATCTCTCTTTACAAAATCAACAGGACACAACGTTATACAAAAAACCCATGGAAACCAGGGGTCAGGACCATAATATAAATGGTAACAAAGTACAAAACATAGTACGAAACCGCCGACAGCAGCTGGAGATTGTGATTTCGATATTTTCATCAGAAATAGAGGGATGACATCAGAAGTTCCAGTCCACAGAGATTTCAACATGGACTTGTTCTTTGACATATCTCGACGATGGAGACGTCCCGTGCAGGTCATGATGACAGTACTCTCCATATTGTTGCTATATTACGTCACAAGCTCTCAAAATGACAAGTCTGTGGAAACAATACAAGAGCCAGCCTTTAATAATCGACAAGTGGATCATATTGATCACCAGGTCGAGATGAGACAACAGATTGAAATAGCGCCCCCGATTCTAGTAGGTATGTTCGTCATTAATGAACCCAAAGTTATCGTCTCTTCTTAATCTGGCCACTATATTCAAGCTAATGGTTGGTGATGGTAGGAAGGTGAAATACTGGTATTGATATATTACGGTGGCTCGTTGGCTGGTTCATAGGGCTGGTGGAATTTATTTGAATAATATTTTAAAGTGCACAATTTTTTGTTTATGAAAGACTGTATTTTGCTTGATTATTTTTTGGGGAATAAAACAGGTGACCTCATGTTGTAAAATCTAAAATTATTCGATCGATGTATTGGTGTATTCATGAGTTGATTGATTGATTCATAATTATCATCTGCAGAAACATTTATAACATTCACTTTACAAATATTCCATTATATAATTAAAATCAACTGAAATGAAGTATTTAAAATAAGTTTTAAATGTGTACATATATTTATGGGGTGGGGATCTTTTTGAAGATTTTCGTTGGGGTGGGGGTGGTTGTTTGACGGTAGGGCCAGTGGCATTCGCAGGATTTCAGAGGTGTGATCCACATTTAATCCCCACCTGACCGATATAGTTAGATGCAGTGGAAGGAATCTCTGGCGGGGGGAATGGGGTTGCAGAATTAAGAATGCTTACATTCAAAATGATGCTACCATTTTAACAGAACTAAATGTATATCGACGGCTAAGGACGTCATTAAGGTCCAACGTCAGGGTGGGGTGCTGATGTGTTTACCCGACAATATATGATTGACCAGACAGGAAGTGCCAAATTTCCCGACAAATCCATTACTTCCAAAATGACAATGCCATTACTTTCTGATAAACTAGCGTATAGGGGCGGGATTTGTGTCTTGTGACTTGACTAAAACGGATCCTGATTAAAGAAATGGAATTTTAAGGTCGCCTATTTTAGATGGTGCCATATATAACATACACAATTATACAAGACAATTAAAGAGAAAGTAAAAATCCAACTTTTTAATCAGATTCATGGGGAGGGGTGTCAGAGGACGGTGTCACGCTCTCCCCTTTAAAACAAATGGAATTTTAATATCCCCGATCTGTAACTGGTGCCATATCATTAAAGAGAAAAAGTAAAACATTCAACGGTTTTTTATTTTTAAAGAAAAGAATGGAAAAAGTGGGGTTGGGTAATTTTCTTCAACTGCCACGCCCCGTAACACCGTTAACCTGATTTAACCAGATATCTCAGATGGATCATCACCCCGACCTATCCGACTATGCCGATAATTATAGTAAACTTTACCCACTAACGACATGACTAAAAAACCGGCAAGAATTGCCTGACGGCCAGGTATTTCTGGGTTATAGACTGAGCGAACGTGTGTCTATCTACCATATAACCGAACTGGGTAATCGCACCGACGAGACTGTGTGTGTTTCCAACACATGGAAGAATTTATTCGACAAACATCATTATTTTCTAGTCCACCACTACACCCCAATGGTTGCCGCCCGTGTCCACGCTGTTTTTATTTATATTTAGATATCTTAATAGTACATTTGAGTTATTGTATGCACATGTCATGTAATAATTGTTATCCCGTTGAACCCATAAATAAAGCTAATGTAACATAATTATTTTGACAGTTTTTATCGATTTAGTCCAAGTTCAAATTTTCCGTGTTTTAACACTTTCGTCGACGAATTTCCCACCCCACCCCCGATTGAATGAAATTCCTCTTTTGCGCACGCCACTTGGGATAGGCGTACATGAATATACGAGGTAAAACTTGTTTGAAGTGTGTCCCTGCTTCTATTCTTGAGATATCGTGTTTTACGGAGAGCGAAATGTTTCATAAATGTCGAAATCTAAAATAAGATGTCCACTTTTATATATATGAGAATGTCGACTTCTGTATCATCATACTGGCATGTCGAGATATATTTCAGCATGTCAATCACTTATACCAGCATGGTGAACTTCAATATCAGCATATCCAGTATGAGCATATACGAGTTCGTGGTGCCATCTGTTTCAAATATGTGTGTTATCTGTTTCAAATATGTGCGCCATGCATCTGTTTAAAAATGTGAAGAAAAATATAAGCATGTAGAGACAAATATAAGAGTGTCGAGAAAAATATAAGAGTGTCGAGAAAAATATAAGAATTTCGAGAAATATATGAGAGTGTCGAGAAAAATATATATTGTGACTTAAGAGGTTGTTATTGTCATGGCAACATTGTACGCGATTCATACACGGTACTTATGTATGTTTTTGATTGCTTTCAAGCTGGAAGGAGTCTCATATTGACAATAACAACATTACATATACGTACCAGCATAAAATTGTTATAAATGAGTTGTATATGTACTCGTAGCTACCTTCAATTAAATAATGAGTAGCGCATGGGAATGTTGACATGGCACATCGCACACAGCTGCCTTGTACAAAACTCATGTATTTGTACGGTCGATTATGTATATCAATATGTGTTCGACGACTGACGGAAGTTCTTGCTCTGAATGTGTCTGGATCGTGTGCAAAATGTACGGAAATGGTATCAAGTTACCAGGCAAACAACTTTGTTCCTCTGTTCGAATATATGATTTATTCTCGTAGCATATTGTTTTTAGTGATTTTGAATGGACATGCTTATAATTTTTTCTCGACATGCTTGTATTTTTCGAGGCATTATGAAATAGATGGCACACTGACCACGTATATAAGTTTCAAAACGAATGTTGTAGTTAATTGTAGTGCTACCCGTCATACTCATATGTTTGTGGACATGCTCATATCGAATTCGCCATGCTGGTATAAGTGATTGGCATGCTGAAATGTATCTCGACATGCTGGTATGCAAGTATAACATACTGATATAGAAGTCGTTATTCTCAAATAAAAGTGGACATCCCATTATAGTTTTCGACATTTATGAAACATGTCGCTCTCCGTAGTGTTTATAAAGTATTCACGATTTAACCTCTGAATACCTCATATGAGGTTTATCCTCCACCAAGAACAACACACTTCTTCTACTTGATATGGGTCATCAACATACCAAATATGAAATTTGTTCAAGCTTCCTTTCTTGATATGCCGTGTTTACAAGCTTACGCACAAAAAGGCGCCATAAATTACGGTTGTCATCGAAATCGATAAAGCACTTTTTAATTGGTTTGATTCGGATACCTGTCCTGACAATATGGGACTAAGATGAAAAATACTAAAGAAAGGCAACTGATTGGTTATATTTTTCGATAAACTATGTACTGTAATGATTTCTTAATTTCCTCGTGCATTCTCAGATGTTCCAAAGACGTTGAACATAACATGGTAAAAATGCATGACATCTACAGTACCATCGCAGACGGGACGGGACACCATTGTCGTTACAGTACATCTTTATATAAAATGAGATAATTTACGCGTGTTGTTTGCAGATACTAAAGGTTATATTACTAATTGATATTTAGGCTTAGTATAAGTTAGAATAGAAGGGCTACTGTAAATGTTCTATATAATTAATGCACATTCTAAAAAATGCCAACCCTCTGCTTTTTACAAAATTCTAAAACCCTCTAATAAACGCCCATCCCTGACTTTTGAAAATGGAACAATCTATGAACAAATTAACCAATATGTTTCTTTATTTCTAGCTGATGAGTAACACTCAATACAAATATACTTTTTATAGATATTTCGACCAGAGGCGCTGCAAGTAGTTTTAGCTCAAGTGGTTTGTTTATTTTGAGCACTATTGTACCTCGAAGTTTGTGAATCTTGGCAACTTATAGTCCAAAATAATTGTCACCATTTGTTCAGATTTTAGTATTCAAAGTGCCCATACCAACTTGTTCATTTTAAGGGTATTTTAGCAAGTATTACACTAATTAGAACATTTAAAGTAAATCTTTCCTCCACCAGTTAAATAGCCTAGCTATTACAATATCATTAACCTCAAATGTATTGATTGATTGGTATCTTTACTATAGGAATTTTTGTAAGGTGTTAGTAGTATATCTATGCACACCAACCGTATTGTATACTGTGGGGATAGAGATTCCACAATTTCTGTAAGATTAATAAATTGTGTATTCTCTTTGATAACTGTTTTGTCCCGTCCGTGCGAGATGTCCCCCACGCAACAACATTTCTTACTTAATTACAAGGTTAATTAATTCCTGAATTTAAGAGCTGTTTTCACAGAACATCAAGGGCAATACTATAAGCAGGAGATTTCATGAAATAACATTCATGGTGTAATATCTGGAAAACTATGAGAAATATATTGAAAAATGTTAGTGACTGGACAAATCAATATAATTATTGATTATATAATTATTTAAATTGATTTTTATTGTATTATTTAGTGGGCCCAAACACACTCCATATATCCCAACTGATTGTACTGACCGCATTATTTTCACTGTTTGTAGATAAAATCAGCAAATATGTCATGCATGTCCAGTCCGTGAGAATAACACCTGCCTAATTGTTAATTGAAATGAGTTATTACTCAGTGACTTGTCAATTAGTCGAATGTTTACATGGGGAAATTTTAATAAATGATCCGGTACAATAATTATAACATTTACATGAAATACCACCCGTCCTTCCACCAGTTAAATGGACAAATGGCCTGTAAACAATGGCATTACATCCGGTTATTTATATTCTAAGGGGAAAGTTTATGATATAGATTACTGTACATATGCAGGTAAGACGTTTTGTAATGTAATGTGTTATCTGGTGTATCTATACTGTTTACCTACTGTACTCTAAAATATTGTATTATGTGGGATTTGATTTTTGTTTTGTCCTTTACAATATGTCCAGTCTGTGACGGCATTTGTTAGTTAATTGGAAGGTTAATTAATGCATGAATTTAAAACCAATCGTAATACTAAGTAATAGATTCCATGAAATTACATTAAAGGTTCAATATCTGACAAAACTATGAGAAAAACACATTGAAAAATGTCACGGACAGGACAAATCAATATTGGTGATTGATTATATCTTTATTGTAATAAAATTAGGAAAGTTATTTTTATTGTAATAGTGGACCTAAACATCTTTCCATATGTTCCAACTACTTGTACCTCAGTATTTCACTGTTTGTCAATAGCATCAGCAAATATGTCTCACCCGTGACGCTGAAACCGGCCTCGTTAATTCAAATCATTGATAACTCAGTGACATGGCAAGCAGCTTTTTAAAAAGTATATAGTCCAATATGTGTACAAATGGATGGACATAAACTGGGGGTTAAATTATTATCTTGAAAATGTTACATCCTTATCCAGTTTACTGTGCTGCAATGCCCCCATAATTTGGGACTGAAAATACACACTGAAATACAATGGATGGGTAAATAATATGTCAATAAATACATCATTGTAAACTGTCAGAAGGAGACTGTATATGACAATAAGAACAGAAAGGATACTTTGATCGAATTTGATCGCTATTCTAGAACATTTTAATGAAGCGTATTTGGTGTACCTTCCATATAGTATGAATGGTTTATGAATATCATTATATTTATGTATAATTTAAATTAGAGCATTGTTTGCCTCTTTTATGCATTCATATATAGCAAGCTGATATCTATCCAAGAAAATGAATGTACGATTACGGCTTCAATTAATGTTGGCCGAATTTGAGCAATTACGTACCCTAATCGAAATCATGTAACTGACTGAATGACAAAACTACACCAAATAGCAAAATCAGAATATAATTTTTCAGAAGTCTACATTTGGCTATATGTAACATAAGTGACTGCATGTAAAATTATTATTGTATTGCTGTATATGTATATTTGCTACGGATTATCCCTTATAATTACATTTTAATTAATTTTACCACGAGATTATCACTATGCAGATTGAGCTATTTACTGTTTTATTATTTTCTTTTACAGAGAGATGGGTCTTCCGATAGAAGTTTGTTGTGAACTCTTCGACGGTTGCCCGCATACTGTCATACGAGCAACAAATGACGGCAAACGACAATTGAGGCAAATTAGAGAGATGTCGGTTGGAATATACGGGTTCCATCAGCCACAAACATTCCTACACGATCACGGAGAGCTACATACAAGACGGGACGGCTTCATTGAAAGATTTTTAATTGCTTGTCCGCGCCCAGTCAGACTTCTACCCGACGAACTTGACGAAGCGATGGGAAATCTACAGTTATACCCACCAAACATGCAACACTTCAATGACCTGTTCAAACTTGTAGTGGAGCATCATAATGTGGGAATGTTATATCGGTGAGTATCTGAGGATATAAAACTTCATTCATTCATCGTTTAATACTTTTTTAAGGATGGAGTGTTGGCTATGTGGTTTGATCGAGTGTCACTCTCGATTCCTGAACTTGTTACCAAACCCGTATGTGCACCATAGTATTCAAGTGACATTGCCGATTAGAAGAGTGAGGGGTGTGGTGTGATGTCACATAGCCTACTATGCAATTTCGCATGCAATAACCGAGTTTAATTAACGACATACCATGCTTATGGAATTATAGCTATCAAGGTATGAAACAGTATGCCTATGCATACACGTGTGACGAAGCAAACACACGGAAACAGTTAAAATCGTAGCAGCTACATGAAAATGAACCTGCACGGTTAACTTACATCAATGAATCTTTCAAGAAATTGTAATACTTGAATACAAATGTATGCTTGCCATATTTTTGGTTTCGATAATAATCGTAACTTCTGCATTCATGATTGTGTGTGCACGCGAACATGTACGTGTTTGTTGCAATTTGCATATAAACACGAAGTTTGGTATGTCCCATATTTGGTATGTCGATGCCACATATTGAATACAAGAATCCCTATTGTTTTTGGTGGAGGTTAAAGGTTATTTACAATCTAGTAAAGTAAACACTATTTCAAGAAAGGAAATCTTCGACAAATATCATACTTAGTACGTGGATGCCCATAAAATATAGAATAAGCTCATTTTCTTGTGTAGAGGTCTAGGTTAGTTTAGGATCAAAAAGTGAAAATATTGTAAACATGACGATATCCAATGAAGGGAAGCTTGGACAGGTTGCCAAAATAACATCAAAGACAATCTTGTGAATTTTTTGATTACTGTAGAAGGTCATACATACTGTACACACATATGAAATGTTACATTCTTAAACAATTTAGAAAATTACTGGGTTAACTTTAAACTAAACAAAACGTTGTCAAATTGAACAATGAGACAATGTTGGAAAGAAAGCATAAAAGAAATACGAAAGAAAACTATTTAACATTATAATTAATGTACTGTACACATATTGTTTTTAAAATTTTCGTTTCCCCACAGCAATATTATATCATATAGCATAACATAATATTCCCCAGAGTATCCTACATGCATCCCACCACACACACGCACATACGAAACACATCGTACTTTGAATATTGAATATTGAAGAATTCTCTGACACCATTTTTACATTAAATAGCACACGCACTGTATCTGACCTAAACAAATTTATTTTCAAAAAGGAAGGGACACTCAGTCGCATTGCTTCTATACATAGTAATGTATTATGTTTTGTAGTTTGGATATGCATATTACATCATCCCTATAGATCTTGAAATAATCGTGTACATTAATAATGGCATGTCTGCCCAATCTCACTAAATCATAATTAGGAGCATTTGAAATGGGTTTAGTAAATATACATTTTGCAACAGTTACGACAACTTTGGTGGACTTCCTTTTTGGGCGTTTGTCCAGATCTCAGGCTAAAACAATCTGCCTCTATTTGGCGGGTTTTTGCTAAAAAAAAGTCGTCTATGGGGGGAATTTTCAATGGGGGTATATTTTGGTTTACCTCGTTTGTTTTTTCACCCTACTTCCCATTGAAAACAAGGTTCAATATATATTTCCATTGGGCGGTATTACGCATGTCTAATACTTGAAAAGTGACGGGGCGTCATCATATTTTACTTTAAACTTTACACTGTGGAGTACATTGAACGTAGCGAGTTTATGTTAATTTTCAATTGGGGGAAATATGCTGCTGTATTCCTTTGTTTTATTTTTCCCTTTATTGCTTTGTTATGTATGAAATTTCCCCTTAAGCTAGAAATATTAACACTTCTTCCATAGCCGCAGAAATAATGTGTGGATGTGTTTGTGTCACCAGTAAAATAGTGTTGTATATTTATTTATAGTTTGAGCGATGCAGCCCGTAGCATTTACAGAGACGTAGTATCTGAAAAGGCACACGAGTTTAACTCATCTGTTGAACAGGCAGAGAAAGGACTCTCTCACTACGTCCAGACATCCGGCACAAAAGACATTCGACTGACCTTAAAGTAAGTAAATTTATGTCACATTCAGCTATCTACTCCTTAAGTTAAGAATCAGAGCAACAGCCAAAATCATGTCACTTGCACTGTAGTCTAGGTAGAGAAATTCATTAAAATAATAAACTGGTTTTAGATATAGTTGTGTTTGAAAGATATGGTGTAAAGTGATTTGGCTAAAAGCGCTCAATTTTCACGTGGTGGGTGAGGTATATTGAAATAGAAAGGTCGTTAAAAGTGGTATAAAATAGTTCAAAATCCTTTATATAGGCTTTTAAAAGTAGGTTATATTAAACAATTCGTGGTAGCCACAAGTTCTAGACCTAATATTACGTTGACAACTGATGAGGGAATGTGGAATATATATTTTTCGTCTTTTCTTTATATCGCAAATAGGTTGGTACCATGCATAGTTTCCCTGAAAACTATGCTGACATGCTTAGAAAAACAAAGAACTGAATTATTTGTATACATACCCAATAGCTTAAAAAAGGATGTACACACACAATACCATATATGTATATGGCTTATGTTAGCACACATGTGAACCAATGTCGTCGACCATGTACCTTACTTATGTTCCTTCCCATCTATGTTCAAAGCCGATCGACGTCCCTGATGACATAGCAGTGGTATCATGGTGTATAATATACATTAACAAACACGTATGTTAAATTGTGTTTATGTTCTACACTTCCACTGTGCTTCCTTTCAGACTGGCTATCAACCTGCACGTTTTAAAAGAAGCACACCGATGCTTGACTTCGGCGACAGAGGCTACCGTGTCATTCAATGACGAAATCGACGGCACAACATTTTCAGAAGCAGGCGCCATGCTCAACTATTTTCCAAATCAAAAGGAAATCCTTTTCAATGTGAGTTACCCATGATGTCTAATTTACATTAATTACCGAAACTGCAAAACAAATTACATGTTTTGAATGTCTTTGGTTGAGTCCTGAAATGTATATGTTTTTTTTAATAATTGAGAGACAATGCGATCCCAAAACTTGCATGATACATGTCATGGTTCATATGTTATAATAATAAATGGGTTTATGTATCTAGTCACGTAATCTACAATAATTAGGTGTCAACATAAAAAGGGAACATTTCTCACAAAAAAGTGTCAATTAAGTTTAATAATGTGGATTCTTGATTTTGAAAAATAAGATTACCATTTAAAGAAGTAAATGTAAATTGCCTAATTCATTACAAAGTATTTAGTTCTAATGTAATTGTACAGTGCAATTAATAAGCAAAGTATGTGCATGTGTAAAGTCATGTGTGTCAATATACCATTTGTGGAATAGAATACATGTCCCATAAAGGATAATTGCATTAAGAAACCATGTCAATCAGATGCATTTAAGACAAAGCGGGATAGAGAATGAAGGCTAAGTGCAAACTATTTCACATTTTGTTTTGACAGTTCGTTTTATGTAATGTTTAGATATTCCATAGCTATCGAAACGATGAAATTGTGTAATCGGATCTCATGTCATTAATTTCCTAATATACTATTTTCAGCTCATGTTCAAGAATAATTCCACTTAGTTTGTCATTGTCATGTGTTTCTAATTAATACAACTTAAAACATTCATATAATGATTTATAATCAATATTAATAGATCAATGAATATCGACTTAACTAAACCTATTGTGCATGTATAATCATCACACGTTTTATAAAGACTGACAAAATTCAAATGATTATTAGAGACATGCCTATATAACGGTGCGGTAGCCCGGATTCTCGAAGTGGGTGGAGGTGTTGGGACAACCAATTTATCGTCAATTTAGGAGGGCATCATAATTTACGCCAAAAATAACCATATGACATATATTTCCCGGTGTTTTTAAATTATTAAAAAATGATCAAAAGCAATCAAGCTCGTAATAATCTTTTATTCGTTGCCGAAGGTAACAATTTTTGAACTACTCCAAATAATTAGGTCAACGAAAAAGAAAAAAAAAGAAAAAAACAAACAAACAAACAGTATCAACAGATTTGTTTACAAATATTGCCTTCCGATCAAACATGTTACTGAACCAGCAATGTCATGAATATGAACCAATGAGAGGTCAAAACAGGAAAAGGCTTATGTGTTTGAGAAATGTTTCTGACTGTTTAATCCAACAACAATGTTTGTAAACAAATATAGTTTGTTAATTTCCTTTTTTGTTTCTCTTTTTCTTTTTAACAAAAGTACCTCATTGTAAAAATGTGACTGGAAACTATCGGTCAGTGGGTTGAAATTGTATAATTCGTATTGGTAAGTGAATAACTAACTTTAAGGCCTAAAGAAACGTTTCCCGACCGCCTCTTGATATTCAAATCAAAGGACGGGAATTTAAAATTTTCGACAAAAACATTTAAAAAACTTTTCTTACCCCCTCCCCATAAAAAACGAAAACCCGGCTCAAAAGCCGAGGCATGGCGTTACATCGCGACAGACAGGTTTCTAACTTGAGCAATAAATTGCTTCCCTGAATGTTTCTTCGGAGAGCAGTCACAGCACCCCCATTCAATTATTCATGGAAAGGCATGATAGTAACTATTTTGTTTGGTTAATATATTGGTGGAAAAAAACTTCCACCCGCCCACTCCCCTAGAATTTAGAAAAAGCCCGCCCCTGTAGCAAAAATCCCAGCAGGCATTTGTCTACAAAACTTGGCACTTGAGAAATAAATTAATTGTTATGCATAATCAATGCCCCTTTTAGAGAAGGAATCACAAAGCCACTGGCTTTCGCGTAATATGTTAAAACTTATTATAAATTAGGCTGGTGTAAAATAAATGTAATTTAACTGCTTGTTTTCAGGTGTGCGATTCAGAAGAGGAAACGGAAGGGATAACCACCCAAAGTACACTAAAAAGAAAAATATTAATGAACAAGGGTATTGTAGTTACACCTCGGTGTCTTTCAAAACGTATATCGCCGGCGAAAAGACCGAAGACACTGGATATCATTGCAGTAATGGAAGAGCTGGTGGAAGAAGGTGCGGTGACCATGAGTTCCTCAAACCGGTCCACCGGTTTCATCAAAATATTGCCTTTCCCACCAGAGGTTATGGTAAAGTACAAACTGGACGTGGAGGAAGTTACCAGAGTGTCGAAGGAAGTGGACAACTTCCTTTCAACAAAGCAATTGGAAGGATTTAGTTCGTTGGACCCCTACAAAACTTCTATGAACCATCTTAATGACCTGCATGATTAGAATGGCACTACAAAAAGAGTGATTTGCTATGTAGTAGCCCACTGCGTCGCTGTAGTACACTTGACCTTATAACCCATGTCTTGATGGACCTAATGGAAATAAGTAGTGGTCACAGCCTGACCATTTTGCTATTGTCGGGTGCACGGGTATGCACTCACCGAAAAATAGCCATGTTGTTGTTGTGAAAATGAGGTATAGGCCTCATCTCCAACTAACAATGTTCTTCACGTCCCTTCCGTGTCTCAATGCCTGCAGAAATAAACAAAATAAAGTTCTAGGAATATACCAGGTACTATGGCATATACAGGTCATGATTTGGTGCATATGATAAAAGCAACACGGAGCAGTTCTGCAAACTATGAATAAGATGATTAAGTGTGCCGTAAATAGCTGCGAGATCTAAGATGACAATTAAGACGTTCAAGCTATGGGTCTCCCTTAATGCAGATCATACTTGTATTATTAAGTTAGTATAGGCCGTAGTACTGAGTCAATGCGTTTGCCCTTTGACTTTGAACGTTGACAAAAATATAGGGGTTCGCTTGAAAGCAACAAGGGCTAAAGTTGCATGTTGTGGTGTACTACCACGGTTCGACAATAGAGTGGCGAGGGATAAATTGGTCGAGTTTAATGGGTGGTTAGAGGAGGAATGTACTTCGTTGGGCTTTGCTTTCATTGGTACGTGGGATATTTTTCAGGA
>WXZC020000309.1:0-12990 GCA_011317855.2 Paelopatides confundens
CCCCTGAATTTTGTTAATGGTGCCATCCTTGTCTCATATGACAGCCTGCCATAAATATCACCCCCCGAATGACAAAACATGGGCATGCAACTGTAGGCTATTATCTGAACACAGCTGCCAAGCGATCAATATGCCTCAGAGCAGTCAAAATTAAATGAAGGAATTTCTTCATAATTAATTTAATCGGAGAGAAAAGTCTTAATAATAATAATAATATTAATTATAAGTAATATTTATGCTACGTGGCAGTTATAAATGACATCAACAAAATGTGGGTCATTTCATATTGTTTACATGTTTTACAAATGTCTACGAAGTTTTGTGTGGTTTTTGGTGAATTTGACTGATTTTGGGTGATTTTGGATGATTTTGAGTGATTTTGGATGATTTTGGGTGATTTCATGTTTTACAAGTGCCCTCCGTTTATCACTCCAACCAATCATAGTCTCATAGTGTTGCATATATTGTTATGGAATTTCAGGGTTATTTATAGAACATGCATGTACAGTAAACCTTTTTTGACAATTGTCAAGGATTTCGCGCCATGTAGGTACAGGGTGTCAAAGTAGGCGGCAGTGTTGTGTACAGACAGCTGTGAGAGTTATTTTACCGCACGTCGGTAATACTGAAGTCCTTTGTTACTTTAAATTGTTTTACGACACTCAATGAAAAGGACTGATTGTTGTACTTGCTCATGTTTAGTCAATTGTATTGGCAACTCAGTAGATGACAGACACTGGCAAGTCTGACAATCATTGTGTCTTTAAACATAGACCGTATGGCCTACGTAACATGATTGTACTACTTGATCGGCTCAACTCAGGCGCAGCAGTGACGTCACATCCAGATTAAATTTTCTGACGGTTGAACACATTTCCAACATTCGTTTTCTCACGGTACAGTGAGGTGTGAAACCAGGGCTTTGCCATATCGTGATTTTGTAATATTTTCTATTTTTATAATTAAATTGAGACAGTATTGGCGTATTCCTTTAATTTGACAATTATCATAACTTCAAATTGCACACTCTATTGATTTTACTCATATACATTTTATATCACGTACATTGAACATATTGCCAATGAAAAACAGATAAGCATGTTTTTTAAGTTCAGATTGTAAACCAATTATATCAACTCTCGGCTCAAATGAACTAATACGAAATAAGACAATGCTTATTGATTCAAATCCTTACTTCTGAGATTAAAATTCTAATTTTTGTTTAGCCTTCCAGATACATTCTTCAGTGCGCTAAAAACAACGAACATTTATTTATCTCCCCGTATAAGACACCCATATCCTTTTAGTTTCGCTTATAGCCTATATATAATAGCCTATATTGGAAAATCCCGAGTTCTACTTTGAAATATCAGTGAGTTGTTGAAGTGTGATTGGTTGATGGAATGTGGGCACACCCATCGGCACTCTTTGTTTAATTATATATCAATCAAAATAATTCCACGCTGGCAGCACTAGCAAACATTTCCTGAACTGAGTAAGTTCTGTCATTTTTACTTCAGCTACACTTTTGACTATTTTCTAGTCTTCTGATTGACCGGTAAGTACATAATTAATGTAATGTTTAGTTTAAAAATAAAATCACATCTAATATATTCACTGTTTCTTAAGTAAACAGTACGTTTAGAGTTGTTTTGCTTTTATTTGTGAAGACGTGATCAGACTTATCAGCGCATACAGTACGATAGCTTTACACTATACACAAAAGTGGAGGGGGTGGGTTAGGGGGTGTTTAGCAGGGAAAACATGCCAAAACTCTTCCTATAATAATTTAGGGTACTATCGGTAAAATTAAAGCTAGTTTAGCAGAAATACTTGCTTCCCCACGCCACGCCAAGCGAATCAATTACTACTATAGTTGTTAGCAAGTAGTTTTGCGGGATTAACTAAATTAATATATTCAGAGGAATACAATTTAACTCACTTTGGAATCAGTTTTAACAGAAATATGATTGTTCTCCTTGGTTTCTTTGCCTCATTAATAATTTTGAACAAATTCAAAGACCCAGGCGTGTTTACGGGCTGCCATGTGATTCATATGCAAGCCTCTTTGAGAGTCTTTTAAAACGACTTAAAACCTGTTTTACGGCGTGTAAATTTGAAAGATTTCTAAAATATAGCACATCTATCCAGTAGTGCGTGTGTGTGCGTGTGTGTGTATGTGTGCGTTTGTTTTGTAGTCTCACCGAGGACTTGTGCGTGTGTGTGTGTGTGTGGAAGTGAAGTATACATTTATTATACATTTAATTTATAGTTCAGTGAACCCGTTATCATGCGCAAATTCAGGGGTTATATCTCCATATAACTGTATAGCATGTTAAATCATACTATTTGGTCGACGCTAAAAGTTAATATTGCCCACCGGGCATCTAATGTCGTCACATGTGTTACCTACAATAGTCACACGGTACAACGTTAGTTAAAAACGACTCCCTTCCCCAATAATATGGTCTAGTTTATAGTTTCAAATACGTACCAGATGACTCACGCCAACTTTCTCCCCGGCCATGCGGCTTACTATATTTTAAACAATTCACCCACCCCTCCCCGATAGAACATAATTTTGTTACCAGTCTATAAATATTAATAGACCCGAATGTTTTATCATGTATTCCATATAACCATGTCATGAACATGGACCTTCTTTTTCGATGAGTGTTCATAGTATACTGTTCACACATGTTGATGCTTATAGTCGTAAAATAACTGCCATTATTACTAAATGAATAGCTTTCTTTACTTTGGACACTAATATCAAGTTGTTGAGTTCATTTAATTATGTGTGGAAGCTTAACTGATACAATTGACTTGACATGGAATATAATATCACAGTTAATTGAATTGAAGTCTTTCCCAATGTATTCTGATATTTGGAAGTACAGTGAAGTAGAAGAAAATAGAAGGTGGGTTTTCCCTGGATGATGCAATAACTTTTTTAAAATATATATCATTATACACCATAATGTAACTGTTTAGTGTATGGCTAGCTAAAGAATATACATAGTGTACATGTTCGAATTAATTCCTTGTGATAGAATCAAAATGACAAAAGTTAAAGTCTTGGAGATGACGGATACTTTTTGGAAGAGATTTTTAAAAAAGAAGAAAAATGTGCAACTAATCAGAGATCTATAGCAAGATACAATTCAGGGGGTTGATTGGACGAGGGCCTCGATCTCCAGAGGCATCCAATAGTTCCAAAATACTGAACCAAAGGACCATTCCATTGATTGTGTAAATTGTCATAGCCCAGGATAGTTTAGTGACGTCACATCCAGATTCAATAGTTTATAATTTGGGACGATTGAACACATTTCCAAAATTCGTTATCTCACGATACAGTGATGTGTGAAACCAGGGCTTGGCCATATTGTCATTTTGTAATATTCTCAATTTTTATAATTAAATTGAGACAGTAATGGCGTATTCCTTTAATTTGACAATTATCATAACTTCAAAATGCCAACTCTACTGATTTTACTCATAAACATTTTATATCACGTACATTGAACATATTACCAATGCAAAACACATAAGCTTGTTTTTTAAGTTCAGATTGTAAACCAATTATATCAATTCTCGACGCAAATGAACTAATACGAAATAAGGCAATGTTTATTGATTCAAATCCTTACTTCGGAGATTAAAATTAAAATTTTTGTTTAGCCTTCCAGATATATTCTTCAGTGCGCTAAAATTTATTTATCTCCCCATATAAGACACCATATCCATTTACTTTCGCTTATATATATATATATATATATATATATATATATATATATATATTGGAAAATCCCGAGTTCTACTTTAAAAGATCAGTGAGTTGTTGAAGTGTGATTGGTTGATTGAATGTGGGCACACCCATCGGCACTCTTTGTTTAATTATACATCAATCAAAATAATTCCACGCTGGCAGCACTAGCAAACATTTTCTGAACTGAGAAAGTTCTATCATTTTTACTTCAGCTACACTTTTGACTATTTTCGAGTCTTCTGACTGGTAAGTACATAATTAATGTAATGTTTAGTTTAAAAATAAAATCACATGTAATATATTCACTGTTTCTTAAGTAAACAGTATGTTTAGAGTTGTTTTGCTTTTATTTGTGAAGACGTGATCAGACTTATCAGCGCATACAGTACGATAGCTTTACACTATACACAAAAGTGGAGGGGGTGGGTTAGGGGGTGTTTAGCAGGGAAAACATGCCAAAACTCTTCCTATAATAATTTAGGGTACTATCGGTAAAATTAAAGCTAGTTTAGCAGAAATACTTGCTTCCCCACGCCACGCCAAGCGAATCAATTACTACTATAGTTGTTAGCAAGTAGTTTTGCGGGATTAACTAAATTAATATATTCAGAGGAATACAATTTAACTCACTTTGGAATCAGTTTTAACAGAAATATGATTGTTCTCCTTGGTTTCTTTGCCTCATTAATAATTTTGAACAAATTCAAAGACCCAGGCGTGTTTACGGGCTGCCATGTGATTCATATGCAAGCCTCTTTGAGAGTCTTTTAAAACGACTTAAAACCTGTTTTACGGCGTGTAAATTTGAAAGATTTCTAAAATATAGCACATCTATCCAGTAGTGCGTGTGTGTGCGTGTGTGTGTATGTGTGCGTTTGTTTTGTAGTCTCACCGAGGACTTGTGCGTGTGTGTGTGTGTGTGGAAGTGAAGTATACATTTATTATACATTTAATTTATAGTTCAGTGAACCCGTTATCATGCGCAAATTCAGGGGTTATATCTCCATATAACTGTATAGCATGTTAAATCATACTATTTGGTCGACGCTAAAAGTTAATATTGCCCACCGGGCATCTAATGTCGTCACATGTGTTACCTACAATAGTCACACGGTACAACGTTAGTTAAAAACGACTCCCTTCCCCAATAATATGGTCTAGTTTATAGTTTCAAATACGTACCAGATGACTCACGCCAACTTTCTCCCCGGCCATGCGGCTTACCATATTTTAGACAATTCACCCACCCCCCCCCCGATAGAACATAATTTTGTTACCAGTCCATAAATGTTAATAGACCCGAATGTTTGCTCATGTATTCCATATAACCATGGCATGAACATCGACCTTCTTTTTCGATGAGTGTTCATGGTTTACTGTTCACACATGTTGATGCTTATAGTCGTAAAATAACTGCCATTATTACTAAATTAATAGCTTTCTTTACTTTGGACACTAATATCAAGTTGTTGAGTTCATTTGATTATTTGTGGAAGCTTAACTGATACAATTGACTTGACATGGAATATAATATCACAGTTAATTGAATTGAAGTCTTTTCCAATGTATTCCTATATTTAGAAGCACAATGAAGTAGAAGAAAATAGAAGGCGGGTTTTCCCTGGTTGATGCAATAGCTTTTTAATATATATATATCATTAGACACCATAATGTAACAATGTGGCTAGCTAAACAACACACATAGTGTACATGCTCGAATAAATTCCTTGCGTTAGAATCAAAGTGACAAAAGTTAAAGTATTGGCTTTGACGGATACATTTTTTGGGAAGAAATGAAAAACAAATTGAAAAAAGTGTAAATAAGCAGAAGCGGTACACCGAACCAGGGACCCCAATGGTTCCAGAGTTCGGAGCCGAACGATAATTCCGCTGACTGTACCAATTGTCCCAGTCCAGGATCGTCTAGTCTATTGTTGATAATTTGAGAAACATGAACTTCAAATTGTCCACTCTACTACTTTCACTCAGAGACATTGAACATACAACTTTGCCAATGCAAAAGCCCGAAAGCATATGTTTGAAGTTCAGATTATATATATCAATAGTTCATATCATATGACGTCAACGAACAAATAAAGTTGGTGTGGATATCTAATCAGTTTTCAAAATGCAGGGGTAAGAGTTGGGTGCACCGGAACTAAATGAGTGCCAAGGGGTGGGACTCTCATGTGAACCCCGAAAGGGTCCTAAAATTACCTACGTGGCAATCGCAAAAGGAGGAAAGGATTTTCACTTCTGTCAATCACTGAGGAGTGTATGTACCCCGGTACTTATACGAAGCAGAACTGTTTGCGAAATAAGAAGTCATTGAGTATTTCATTCCTGTTTCTACATTCATTTGTATTTCGCTCTACATTATCGTATCGAGCACACTCTGAAACCATAACCATACCACTTTAAATAAGTACGATGACTTACAAAGGTAATGTAAAAATAAAATTCCGACCTTTTTTTTCCGTTTATGTTGCTTTTTTCGTTTTTTCGATATATATTTTTGTTTTTCCGAGTTTTGGTTTTTTGTTCAGTTTTTTTTAGGAGTTTCTCTTTTTCGTTTTTCTGACTTGTTTCGTTTTTTAGACTCGTTTTTTTTTAAATAGATGTTCTACCTCTATTTTGTATTAAACTAATTAAGATAGAACCACATATTTCAACGTTAACATCGTTCAAAACTGAAGTACAAAAGTAATACTCAGAGTAAAGTAAGACAATTAATCAAAACATACTGTACTGATATTGATGTTAAATTTGTATTTACTTCATGTAAAGTTCGTATATGCTTGGTATACAGATTCAACTGTACAAGCTTTTATTTGTTTTCGATACTGGCACTATTGCATATTACGCCCCATGGACACTTAATTAACGCTGGAAATTCCATCACACCCTACTTCGATGCTTCAACGCTAATCACTAAGCAAGACGGCAGAAGGTACAATTTTAAAGTGTCGATAATGAGTCGAAATCCCAATCTCCCAATAGGCCACATAGCTTTAATGTTTGTTATATAGGGGAAACCCTATAGACACATTGCTACACATTTCCATGAACACCTTAATACTGGCACGAATTCACATACTTACAAATATTTACATAAGTCACTCAATTGTAAAGAATAAATCCGATTTCAACTCGTTCAAAAGAATTGACACTGCTACATTTAGCTCTAGCTTAGGATTAAAGAAGGCCTTTGCATTAGTTAGGAAAAACGAAACTTGAATCTATATAGTTCGAATGGCCACTGGTTACATTTCTATACTGAACCCGTTGCATTCTCGTTATTGCTATTAGCCTACCTTCGGCATATTCATGATGATTCTGTTACCCGACGATGAAAGTTGACTTTTGACAAATGTCATATTATTGCTGTACTTAAATTTGGAATGATGTTAACATTAAAATATGTGGTCCCATCTATTATTTTAATTTCGAGTTTTGTGCTTCACAGACCATTCGGGTTACTCGTTTGATTATGTTTTTTCACTCTCTCTGACCGGCTGGATGTATACCGCAAAGTGTTTCCACATTGGCGAATGAAACATGATAAATTTATAAATCAACCAATATTTAAATATGTCATCAGTATTCCCCAAATATACTAGAAAATGGTCACTTATGATCAACTCAAACCCTTATACCTCCTATACTGCCATCCTCAATTTATAGCAGACTCTAATTTGGGGGAAATGCTGATGACCTTTATAGTTAGAAAAATATGTTACATTTGAGTACAACTAGGCCTATATGTGTATTTAAATAAATTAAATTAATTCGAGGATTTGTGAATATCATTGATATAAAGTAAAAACAGTATATACTCAATAATGGAACCGTGTGGAACACCAATATTAATGACTTTGCGGGTTGAATGTATACCGTTAAAATGTACAAACTGTGATCGATTCTTTAAATAACTACTAAACCAAGTATTTGTGACAGCACGTATACCATACTTATATCACTTATCTAACATGATTTTATGATCAATGCTGTCAAATACTGTACTTTGACAAATCAATAAATAGGGCAATAGTGTTTATTTTGTTATCTAACCCATCCGTCACATCTTCTATAAATTTAAGGGCAGCCATGCAAGTAGAGTGTTTTTTTCGACAGCCATATATTGGCCAGGGAAAATAGTATTATACTTATTTAGATAATCCCAGAATCTCTTATAAACAAGTCGATACATATTTTGGGATCGCGGGAAGGATGGAAACTGGGCGATAATTTGAAATAGAATGACGTCCCCCTGCTTTGAAGATTTATCTTAGCAACTTTAAGCTTCTCTGGAAAACCTCTGATAAAAATAAATTGATGATATGGGACAAAGGAACTCTTTTAAAATAGCGTTCGTAATTCCATCATATCCAGCTGATTTGCCACTTTGCAAATTTGAAATAACATTTTGAATTTCATCAACATCTGTCGGAAAGAATATATTTTTTTCTTCAAAATTGCAGTCAATGTAATCTGTAACACATTTGTACACAGGAACAATTTTACTGGCTAAATCCATAGCTATACACGACAAATACACATTCAGCTCTTCTGCAACCTCACGTTGGTGATCAATGTTGTTGTTACCTACTTTCAAAGAATGAAACATTATTTGGATCATTCAAGACCTTTATTATACACTCCCACGTTTTATTACTATGTGAGGAATGTTTATTGAAATAATCACTATAATAATACTTTTTAGCGAGCTTGATTACATATGATAATATATTTCCATAACGTTATAGTCATAGTTTCAGTTATTTTACGACGCTAACCTGCCACATATACATGTGGAAAGCCGAAGTGGCTTGTAACTTACACTTCACGTCGGGTGGTATTTTACATCCAGACACACAACTGGCCCTACTCTGATACTTTAACGCTGATCACCCAGCAGTATAGCAGTAGGTCCCTTTTCCCCTTTATACTTCCGATATAGCCTGTTTCTTGTAACAATCGATTTAACTAAACCATTTATAATGGAAATATTGATACATTTAATAACGAACTTCATATGACTTATTAATGTTTTTCTTGGTTTTGTACTTATGCAATGGGCAGTTTATATGCAATGTATCACAAACGATAGAGCTAAGACTCCATTCCAATCAATACAAGCAATGTCTCTTTTAAGTCTTTCTAAATTTATTGGACTCTTATCATGTTTAAAAACAAAGCGTTGTTTGTTATTTTCTGTTGTTTGCTTACTAATGCTATTTTTGAATGCAACAAAAATCGGATAATGATCATATATATCAACTATAATTATTGCAGAATTTACACAGTTGTGTATGTTAATAAATATGTTGTCATTAGCTAACGTTTCCGTGATTCCGGTGGGATTATTAATAGTTGGGCAAAAATATTTAATAATAATATATTCTTGAACATATCTATGTTATTATCAGTATATTCCTTATCGAGGTCTATATTAAAATCACCTACCACAATTTCCAGCTTGTTATGTTTATTAATGCAATCTAGCATCATATGAAATTCGTTATTAAATGCGTCAATAATACTATTTTGTATAGAGGATTTATCACCTAAATAAACACGGATTCACATGTAATATGATTAAAATATTTTATAATTATAGTATACTTTAAATTCTCTCTGATATATAATCCCATCCCATCACCCCTTTGATCATTTATTTCTTTAACTATACATTTATATCCAGGAATATTATAAAGTGCTGTGTAATCATGTTCGCAGATCAACGTTTCAGAGATTGCAATGGAGAAAGCAAAATTATGTATACTATGGAGGAATTGAACAATCTCATTATAATTTTTAGGCATACTTCTCGAATTTATGGGTAATATATAAAGGTTATGTTCGCATGTCATTAAAACATCTGTAAAGTTTTCAGTACTAAAATATGAGAAATGTACGTTAGAAGTTAGTATACTTAATTTCATCTTAATTGCAATTTCTATCCAGAATGAAACAAGGGGAAAAATAAAAAAAGAAAGAAGTCATGTATATGTGCTCCTCGATTTCAGTTTAATTTCTGACGGATGCGATATTGCTCATTACGTATCTTAAATCCTCAGGAGTTGCGATACGGTGCTTTACGTCCATGCCATGTTCCTTTATTAAACCATAAATAGTCCAATATATGGTCCACGCAGATGAAATATTAGGGTGCTGAATCACTTCTTTTAGGAGGGTATACATAACACATGTGGTAGTAGCCGTTGTAAAGTGTGTATTCACATGATCCGTGATACTTATATCACCATATATACTCAACATGCAAAATACTCAACATGCAAACTCGAATTCCTCGATGTCTTAATTTAAATTAAAACAAGGGTTAATCACCACGGATGTATATTCTAAGCATACTGATGGGCACTTATACTTATTAACCAATACCTCCCACCCTCAAAGCAACAAGAAAAGTATCCTAAATAGTATATAGTACGACTTAAAACGAATTTGCTCAAATGAGGATATCCTTTTACAGAGATTCACAGAATATAAAACATATCTAATCGAAAGAGGCTATAATAACAATTGTGTAGAAGCATGATTTAATAAGGCTAACGAACTTTCTAGAAATGACATTTTAAAACCTACTACAAAACACAAAAATAAGCGCAATTTCCCACTGGTAATTCATTTTAAAGCAGCCCTACCGAAAATATGACACATTTTCCATAAGCACAATCTCTTCTTTGATTCCCCGCTTATGAATGAAATTTTCCCTGATAAGTCTATTTCCCCAGCTTATCGTAGATGTAAAGGACGTAATGCAACCAACAAATCAGCAAATTCAAGAAACAATTCCTGGCTGTTTTAAATGTAATAAAAATAGATGTGACCTTTGTACAAACTTTTTAAGCCAAAATATCAAATTCACTAGTACTGTCTCAAACAAATCACATTGTATAATGCAACATGTATCATGCACTAGGAAACCTGTAATTTATCTGGCAAAATGTACTAAATGTAAACTACAATATGTAGGTTCTACGGCAAATAAAAAATTTAAAATAAAGTTTAGAAATCATAAATCTGATCTCCGCAAGGGCCGTAGTAGATGTGAATTTGCAGTACATTTTAAAACCTCACCACACCAGCTTGATGACATTACTTTCATAATCATAGAACAAATTCATTCTACGATGAAAATTGAAAATACATTAACAAAATGAGAAGCTTTCTGGATGGCACAACTCCACACAATGCACCCACACGGCCTTAACAAAAGAAAATAATTCAATTAATCGAGAATTAACTATTTATAATCTTTTACTTACAAAGATCCCCCACTATTTCTTAATCACCTTTAGTTTAAAAAATAAAGCTAGTACCAATTGCTATCCTTTAGTTATATTTCTTTAACCATTTTAAACATTTCCATAGAATCTTCTATTTGTATTACCCAATTTTGCAGAATATTATCTTTCCTTGCTTTCAAATAAATGTTCATTCTTCTTAAAATAATTTAAATACATTTTGTTCACTGCTTTCTTATTGCTCTTATCTGCAGAATGTTATTGTCTAGGATTGGTCTCATCTACTTTTTAAACAATTTGTATTCATGCTTTAATCCTCTTAACTTATTGTTAATGCAGAATTCATATTTTGTCTAGCTTTTCCATTTTTACATGGCGTAATTAAGTCTATTTGCATGCTTTATTTAACCTTCATTAAACACGTTTATGTCAAAATTTTCGCTATCATTAAAACAATTTGTATCTTCTATCTAACCTTCTTTTAAATATTAAAAATGTTTGAAAAGATTCTCCTGTCACTATTATCATTTTAATACTCTTCCAGAAAACCATTTTTCATTTTTTAACCTTCGTAAAATATTTAGAAAAATATTTTGAAGAATTATTCTTACACTTCTTTCTATCTATTTTTTTCTTTTTAACCTTTAAATAAAATTCTTTAGTTTTACAACTTCTAAATATAAAAAAAATATTTTGAAGAATTATTCTTACATTTTTTCTATCGCTCTAACTTTGGTCTTTTTTATTTAAAAAATATCTTACATTATACATAATTATTCCTTTTAATATAGATTGTTTCCCGCCTTAACGTTATCTTAATGCAGAAATCATATTATGTTTAGTATGTGCCTATTTACCTTTATTAATAATCTGTTTGCATGCATGCTTTATTAAAACTTAAAATATTTGACTGTCAAATATTGGTCTATCTTACCTTAAAAACAATTTGTATCCTTGATTTCACCTTCTTATAAATATTAAAACAATATTTTAAAGAATTCACCTGTCACGCTTATCATTTAATACCTTTCCATAATTTCCTTTCTATCACTTTTAATATTCTAGTTTTAAACTTTTAAAAAAGTTTCTTACCGTGTATTAATTAACCTAAAAAAATATTTTAAAGAACTCTACTTTCTCATTTTCCCCTTTCTTTTAACCCGTTTGCAAATTTGAAACATTTTCATATCTAAGTTTAAAACAGCATGTATGGTAACCTTTAAATATTAAAAAACATTTCAAGAAATTCTTCACTCACTTTTCTCCTTTTAATCATCTTGTAAAATATCATGTTTTCCTATCTAGTTTTAACCTTTTTTTCACTTTTAAGAAATTTGTATCCTAATTTTTAACCTCCTAAAAGTGTTTTCTTTCATTATCTTGCATTTCTTACATGGTATGTGGCTATTTTTGTAGTTCTGCCTTCACTACCCTATTTGGGGTCTCTTAATGAGTGCAATCTTTTCTTATCTATGTATGACCTTTTTAAACCTTCAATAATATTGTATATCCTTATTATTAAGTAGATTCTTCTTTTTACAAAAGTTATATTATACTCCCTTTGCGGAATGTTAAAGTTCAATTTACGCTCTCCAAAACATTGAATGTGATTGATGTAATGCTCTTAAAATACTTGAAAGGATTCCTCATTTACAATTTCTTGGTAATCCATTATGTGGAATCCTCCTCAGTGACTCACCAATTGTTACCTTTAAAAACGTTGAAGTTGCATGTTTCGGTTTACTACGTTGAGGAAGACTGATAAGCTCCGTAGAATGCTTTTAATTTGACCTTCCTCAAGGACAAATGTGAAAAATAAATGTACAACAAACTTCCAGATACAGTAAATATAAAATGAACAAAGGGGTAGGTGTCATTGCATCACAAAGTACCCAGCAACAATGGGGGATTACAGTCAGGGAGATGGTCATTGTTCCAAGTGGAACG
>WXZC020000310.1:0-12983 GCA_011317855.2 Paelopatides confundens
ATATGTGGGAAAGCTACGTTCTTTCTCGTTCCAAAGAAGGACTGTTCTTGGAGACCGACTCCCAACCTACCAACATTGGCTTTGGTTCTCTCCAACCTCTCGCCGGATATGTGGGCCT
The DNA here is from genome assembly GCA_011317855.2 of Paelopatides confundens. NCBI lineage: Eukaryota > Metazoa > Echinodermata > Holothuroidea > Aspidochirotida > Synallactidae > Paelopatides > Paelopatides confundens. The sequence goes on from WXZC020000310.1 coordinate 119, forward strand.
GCTCAGTCTCCACCTATCACTTGTATGATGCAAGAATATGAGTGTATAGAGAATGGTGTCGTGATCGAGAGGCTGATCCTTCCATGACCTCTTCTGGGAGCATAGCTGATTTTCTCACGGCCATGTTTCATTCTGATAAACAGGTTAATACGGTCCGTGTCTACAGAATAGATACTGGAGCGATTCGTGGGGGTTTTGAGGGAGTCTCGACTGATAAAACCCTGGACAATGTCACTGAAGCGTCCCCGGTGCACTCTCTTTTGCCTCCTTGGGATATGAAGGTGGTTCTCAACTTTTTGATGAAGTTTTCTTGTCCCTTTGTTGGAGCTTTTTATGAAGACGGTCTTCATTCTGGCGGTAGCCTTGGCGTGTCGCCGCACTGTCATTCGGGCTTTGTCGCGTTTGAACCGCATGGGGTGCGCATGGTACCAGATCCGTCCTTTTCAAAGAAGACGTAGTCTGCAGTTTTTTTTCCGGCTCCGATCTTCTTAGCATCGATTATTTCCTTCTTGTATGTTGCGGAGGACAGGGTTTGGTGTCCTGTCCGGGCACTTAAGTGGTACCTTCATAGGAACAAACTACTCAGAGGTTCTTGCCCCTCTCCCTCTTCATTATTTCTCGGAAACCGTACTGTAGGGCTTCGAAGGACACGATTTCACGTTGGATCGTTGAGACGATCTCAGAAGCGTATCCTGGTAGTTCGGTCCACACCAGAGCTTGTGACGTTGGGGCGGTTTCCACGTCTATGGCTCTTTATAAGGGGGTTTTCCAGGAGGAGATTCTACAGGCTGTGGCCTGGAAGTCTTCCAATACCTTCATCATTTCCTATGGAGACGCTCATGTCCTCGTCCTTCCTCATCGATCCTTCTTGGTTATCGGGTCCTTCTCAGACTTAGGTCTCTAATGATTAGCTGGAGAGGAAGGATGTTCAACTGGTTAGGACCTTTCTGAGGACTCAGCAGGATATGCAAGTCCAACAGCTCAGGTTTTTGCTGTTGCTGGAGTTTGTTTTGATGAGTACCCCGGTTCCATCCACCAACTTCGGTGGAAGGCTGCATCTTCCATAAGTTAAGGGAGTTCCCGATACAAGTTACCCCCACTCCGGTAATGGGGCTAGTTACGAGGGAACATACTTACCTTCTTGATCCCGCCCATCCTCCCCATAGCTCTGGATTTATGGGTGCTACTTAATGAGAGGCTAGTTCTCTGGTGCTGAGACTAGCTAGGGGTAGGCTATAGTCCGTCACACAGAGGTTGGCCAGGGTTGGAATTAGCTTTGTGGGTTACGCGCTTGTGGCGCCCGGAAATTGCATAAATATATCTTCCACAAGGTACAGTAAATACCGGAGTGTGGATATTCCATATTTCATAATTAATTCATTACTTACATTAGTGACAATATGGGTCGTTTTAAATAAGACTGATCTTGAGCAATACAATTAGTGGATATATTTGTATTATATAAAATATGTAAGTTCGCAATTCTTTGCTTTATTGGTAAACAAGAAAATGCTGTAAGATTCCTATTTAATGGGACTTTTTTCTTAGCAATGAAACAATTATAATATTGATTACTTTGGTTCAACTGAAAACTTATCATAACTCAGGTGTAGTAAACTATATGTTACCATTGTTTTTTGCTTTTCTTGACACCCTGACACACATGTGACAGCTAATGCTAAACTTTCATTAATTTGAAAAGATGTTAATTGATAGAAATTATTGGTACAAATTGATTACAAATAAACTGCTACAAGCACATGGCCATAGTCCAATTCTCACATTGAATCATAATAACCGTCTGGTGAAATAGGATTGGTATTGTTTTCCTGTTTCTATAATGTTACCTGTAATATTTTGTTACAATTTCTCCTTGAGCACATTGGATGTACTTTGTAACCAAAATTACCATATAGCATCTGGAAAACGGTATACTAATCTTGGTGTTGGTTTATTAGCATACATTGGTGAAAGATTTATATTCTTTAAAGTAGCAAGTTTCAACAGATATCATATTTTAGGGAAAAAAGCAGTATATACCGACTGTTATGCTAATGCCACTAATAATCATTTTAATTCATTTCTTTTTTTACTTGAGTGTTCTTTAGAGGAGGTGTCAAGGTGGACACTGTGCAGATTAAGGAAATATATGTTTCTCTTATGAGGAATTTTCTTCATAGAAATAGCTGAAAATAAAATCCTGAACCATTTAAGTGACTTCAGACACCTCACCACAGTCCTTCCAAAATGTGATCTATAGGCATTTCCTGCATTTTGTTCTGTTTCATACAACGCGATTTTCATGGGAAAAGTGCGGTAATAAAACTTCAAATCAGACTTTCCGTTTGACACCTTCAGCTGCCTGCCTCGACGGTACTGTTTACTCAGCTAATTCCAATTTGGCCATAGTTATATAGAAGCACTGTAGCATCAACACATTACCGTAATAATATCAGAGAAAAATACAGTATTGACTATATTATTACAAATTATATTTTGATATGCAGCTACTACACACAACCTTCAAGTGTTTATTTGAGGGAAGGAAAGTAAGAAGGTAATCATCCGGGGAACCATAAATTGTGTGAAGTAACATGCTCAATAAACAATGCTGGACCAGGTTTAATGAAGGAACATTTTGTCTCCTGAATAGCATCAGAGACGAATACTGTATTGACTATATTATTACACATATGTTGATATGCATGATATTTTGATATGCAGCCTTCATTTGTGTAAAATCATAATTAACTGTAATCTTTCTGGGTACATCGGTTTCTTGATTATAACTTACATGAATTTGGAGCAATGTTTCACAAATGTTGTCTGCAAGTGTACCACAACAAGGTGGTGGATCTAATATATGATTAAAGTATAACTTATGTTATAGATAGCGTAGCAGTGTTATAATACAACATGATACAATGTTGTATGTAGTGTAACAATAGTATAATATAACATGAGTCGATATAGTTTATATTGTATGTGTAATAAATATGTAACATAAGACAATATAGTTCATTATATATGTAATATACTGTAAGAATAGGATATTGTAAGATGGGATCACATCGTGCTTGCGTACTTCATGAACTCCTTATATTTTGGACAAATTACTTAATCTTTATTTTCCCGTGCTTTCAACAAACAAACTAACAAAAATTACCACTAAATCACACTTAGCTGATAAGGAAGTTCTCGTCTAAGCGTCTCTATATAGCTAGCTCTGGATTTCAAAGCTTTTTGCTTTTGTTTGGTAAGTTTGTTCCTTTTCTTACCCCCTTACCTTTCTGTGTACTTTTTGGGGCTTTGAAAATATTTAGCTTGTTGGAAGGCTTGTCGTTCACTCCTTCCATACTGTGTATATAGGAGTTTCGTCATAGTTCTCACGTGGGGTGGGGGTTGTTTTTCACCATCTGGGGACAATTATCACCCACCCTAGCCTATTGTCCACAGGACTATATCAATTGTTGTTTGACCCTTCCGAGTCCAGGAGTTGGTCCTGGTCCCCTGTGTAATCCATTTTAATAAGGGTGTTGGTTATGTCTATTCATACTTCATCATTGCTGTTGTATACATACTGTTGGGTATATGCAGGCCTTCATTATTTGATCTGGAACTGATGTATGTGAGCATTGCAATTCCTGATGAGGGGACCCATTTTTGTTACCGCTAGTGCATTCTATTTGGACATTGTATGCTATTAACTAGATACTGTTATAACATGTATTGATTATTGGGGGAAGGAAGAAAGTTTTAAAGAAATATCTTGCTTGTTCACAACGCTATGTTGGGATGCTCCCAGCTTTTCCATTACATATAATGACTCCAGATAATGACTAATCATTCGGGGGACTTCCTCAGCAGGTCGGATAGAGGGGTTAGACCTCCACCTTTCCCCAAGACCCACCCTGTGTAGTTTCGGTCCAGATGTCCCTTCATATTTCTCCGGTGCTGTACCATGAAGTTATATTCTGTTGGTGGTGAGAGGAGGTCATCCTTCCTCCTGCCCCATATATTCTTCATCCTGGTTGCTGATGCATCTATGGAGGGCTTGGAGCCCTCAAGTAGGCACACATCAATGTACTTCAGCTTCTGTTCATTGGAGCTCCTCAATCACACGGTCAGTGGAAAGACAGACCTCGTCTCGTGCAAGAATACATCACTGGTGCCGTAGATCATCCACCATGTGTGGGACTCCATTGCCTTGTGGTCTCCAAGTGTTGCTTCAAGCGGTATCATACATATCCAGGGAACCAACAACTGCTACCATTAGGGTTTTGTGTGAGCTTTCTGGTGGTTTTGATGTGGGCGATGGTGATCTAGCGCCCTTCGATTTGATCCCCCTCCGGAATGAAGGATGTGTTGAACCTTTTAGCATCCAGACTGTTAACCAATGCAATTTTCCTCCTCACTGGATTTGTCAATGAAGACCGCATTTATGACAGCAGCAGCCTCGGTTCATCAGCAGTCGTGTCCGATCTACTTTAATTGGCTACGTGTAGTATTGTTGGAAATTGTTGTTGTAAGTTCAGGTACTGATATCACGAAATATGAATAGGTAATTTGTCCAGAAGGTAATCGTTCTTCTAACCAAGTGAATAACATATATGTATTTAGTGTATCAATGGTATGTGATATGCAGGCAATAATTGTTATATTGTGTGTATTGTAACAATATAATGATGTATCATGTGACAATATAATATATATTATATATAATGTGACAATAGTATGTATCACAGGACAATATATTATATATTATATATAACATAACAATCGTATAAAACATTAGTTTGCTTAGATTTATATAAAACTTGGTAATAAATATGTCACATTTTACGAAATATGTCTCATATTAATGTAGGTTACGGAAATGTAATGGAATTTGGTTCATTCACATATGTGAGAATCCTGGTGTTAGTTAGTTTTGAATGTATGTTAATTTACCACTGGACATTATATGATGAATATTTATTTATTTTGCATGAGTTTCCACATCCCTTTTAATATTTCAAATTTAGGCTGTGCTTTTGAGAGATCATCTTCCAAATAATTTCCTTACAATTAGGAACAAACCAAATGGTTATATCATGAAAACTACGTATGACATTATATGCATTGTAATGATACTGTATGTAATACCTCGTCACCTCTTATTACAGAATCACCAGGGAAAGGTCTCCTTTATAGCAGCACAAGGTTTGTATTTATTATCATAGTTTTATCAAATTTAGAATTTTTTTTTTTAAGTTAATTTTAAAAGACTCTTGTAGATATGATAGATTCCAACAGAAACTTGGTAGTTTTTGACATCACCACTGGAAGATAAACATATGAAAGTTGACATTCCTTCCAATGAATAAAATGAGATATGTACCATTTTATTCATTCTGAGATATGTACCATTTTATTCATTCTGTGTATAACGATATGAAGGATATAATATATTGTGAGCCATTATAGTTTCATTCACTAACGTTGACAGTTATCACTCAGCTATTTTGCTCTTAAAACATGTTCAATTTGTACAGCTCAAAAATATATTCTAGAACCCTTGTGACAGTCTTTGAAAATGTTCATGTTTTGGTGCTAACAATTCAGAGTACTTCTTCATAGGCAGTTAAAAATGGTAATTTTAATATAAATGTGTTGACAGTATATTAAACATTGAATTCTACTTTAAAAAATAAAATAAATATTATTATACAGTTGTTGGAAAGTTTAGATTTAAAACTTTTGTCTCGGACATGTGTGTATTTTGTATCGCTGGAATATTCTTTTTGTTTTCAAGGACCAAAAGAAGGTACGACATATGACTTTTGGAGGATGATTTGGCAGAATGGTGTAGAGACAATAGTCATGCTGTTAGACAAAGATGAAACCAAGAAGGTAAAGAAAATATAGTCCGTGTCTTTATTTGGGGGGTGTTTGTGTGGCTTTGGTCAGTAGTGTTTGCAGGATATCAGAGGTGGGGTCCACATTCTAACCCCCTCCCAGACTGATTTAGTTAGAAGTTGTGAACCTTTATGGGTCGAAGGGGAAATGTTAACAGAGTGCAAAATGGTGCTACCTTTTTCACAGAAGTAAATTTATATTTACTTCACTTCTTACTTTCCTGTCTTGACACTACTTATGCACCTTTGTTCTACTGTCTCAGAGGAAATCTAGCTAAAAATGACACCCTGGGGTGGGCACTAGGCGATACCTTCCTAGCATCCCAATATGATCCTACTGAAAATGATACAGTTGTCTAAAGAGATTCTAGCTTTCTGCTCTATTTTTTGGATTTTACTGGGATTCCTACTTTCTTTGAAGTTTTTCTTCTCCAATCGGATAGGACCCTGTCTCTACTATAACACCAAACCAGTTCTGGATAAGTACCATTTGTCTAAATTGTGTTATTTTACGAAGAAAATGTTACCATCATGTGTACATTTTTTCTGATTTTTGATCCTATACCTACATTGCAAGCTACCTGTTCCATGATTTTTGGCATCGCCATTCACTTCACATGAGTGGATCTTATTATTCACTTCAGTGTTCTTTTGACGGGAGTCAGACCCGAAAAGCTCTGCTTGTTCTTGGTATCCCCTCCTTTCTCACAATTATTATTTATATTGTTATTAATTGGAGTCACTTGTATCTAAGTTATACTTTATATCATATGTTATACTTGTACCATGATTATGTTGAAAGGATGAAATAAACTTGAAACTTGAAACATTATTACGTGACTTCTTTGGCATGTTTAATCATTTTAAAGTAAATTTTGACAAGTTTGCATGTTTTCTCAAGTATATTTTGAACGTTTGCATATTTTCTCAGGTGGGATTGCACTTGTGAAAAGTCGACGACCAACAGCCGTACTTATAGACATGCCGTACTTATAGGCTCCATTACTGTAACAGGAGCCGTAAACTCTGATTGGTGCAAACATACCTCTTCAACACCGAGCTCAGACATCTTGTACCTACACCTCAGATGAAGACGATGACGCAGATTCACATTTATGAACCGCGCTTCCAATCTCCCGTCTGAGTTAACTGCGAAAGTTGTGTTTTCCCAACTACTTTATGTGGTTAACCTCCACGGTCGTCGTAAACACAATGTTTCAAGAAAAAAATCCTGTATACCATCAATCTAGGTACCGGTTCCGCAGATTTAAAAACAAAGTAGGTTGCGCCGCTACTTAAACGTGTTGCATCCACTCGCGATTTTTGTTCATGTTTGCACATCTTTGTTTTTCTGAGAAGTGGCTGTTCACTGTACCCTCCATCCCCCAGGAAGCCAAAAGTGTTTTCAGGCACCGTCAGGAACAGCAGGGGATACAGGTGGATACAGGAACTTCTCTACAACCTCGGTCTTTCAGAGTTTGACAGAGTTCTTCCTCAAGCCATGTATCGAGCTATTCAGAGTCTTCACGTTCGACTCCTCTGAACAAGCCATGGCAGGGCCTCGACTACGGGATTCTTCCCCTACCAGCTGCGGTAGAGTGGGATCAAATATTTGGGACTCGAGGGGGTTCGATCAGGGTGTAGGTGAACACGGTCTTATGCGACAGCTAGCTGCGGTAGTCTATGAGATATCCCTTACACGACCAGGTATTATGTTGACTGGATGGCGTACTATGTGAAGAGATTCCTGCCTGGTTTTAGCTGATTTAGCCTAAGGGCGACCAAGGAGCAGATTCCACTCTTTCCTACTACTTCTTTGGCTTGTGGGTCTGGGAACTCTTTTAAGATGGCAGTAGGTACAAATGTAGCATTTGGCAAGACGCATGTAGGAGTCTAACTCACGACGTCTGCATTGCGGGAGCTCTAACCGCTGGGCCACACGATCAACATTTGAGTGTAAAAAGCTGTGAAGGCTCTTACGGTTAGATGACCATGACAACAATGGTCTCGGTTACGTTGGGTGCCTTGGCTACTCTAAATGGTCTCTGGATGGGGAACCTTTTGTGGTGCAGAAACAGCCTCCCCATTAACCTGCTAGATCCACCCGGTAGCATGGAATAACCTCAAAGTCTTCCTCTCTCGCGTCAAAGAACGGCAACCACGGCCTACATGGTGTATTATACCATCAAACAGGTGGAACTCCATTCGAGTCCCCCTGCGAGATGACGTGGGATCTCCTCTTGGGGACCATGAACACGGATATCGTCCTCATAACCACCCACTGTACGGGAGTTGAACATTCTTACAGACGCCCTTTCCAAAGGTACGTAGTGTCGTGTAATATTGTTACCGAGGTCGCCATTTTGCTTTTCCTTTTATCGCTATGTCCTTTTGACTGTAGCATAATCGCATTATCTCTGCACAGAGAGATAAGAACGGTGCATACAGTGATGGCCACTCTCCTAGGTCTGTTGATTAATTTTAGCCTACCGAACTAAATACACAGACAGTTTCACAAAATTGATTTTATTTTAGAGTGTTTGTGAGATCTGAATACTTAAAGCCAGAAATATTAGCATTATGTGTAGTGCCTAGGAGTAAACAAAATTTCTGCTTGAATTATTGTATTACTTTCTGTGGCAAGTACTAAATCGTTTTCTGCTATTTAATTCTGTGTCTGTGTGAGCAATTTGTGATGGAACTTCGTTTATAACAATGTGATTTCTGAATCTGAGCTAAAAACATAGACTGGTGAAAGATCTTATCCGTGTAGATAGTGTGACAAATCCACTACCAGAGTAAAAAAATGGTCAGGACGGGAAAAAACAATACGACATGGCGCCGTTACTTGGGGCTTGTCGTTCAAAAAACGTGGCGCTCAAAAGCACAACAGGTCCAGCAACGCTTTCCTGCCACCCATTTTTGCCAAGTATTGGCACCAAACACGCTTACCTCCACATTCAGGAGCACAGACGAAATCCCCCCCAACAAGGCTTCACGCAGGAATCCGTAGCCATCGACCTCTATTATACTTCCAATAGCTCCATTCTGGCCCAAACAACTTTGGTTTCCAGGAATACTGGCTCTTCTCAAAGGCGTACCGGTCCTCCAACTGGACGATCCACAGCTCCTACCCCAACAGGGATGAACATAATGGAAGTTGTCCGATCACAAATTCCAAGATGTTCGTAGAGTTACTTATCTGACGTCGTTGCTACAAAGTCGGCTTTTAATCGCGCAGTGCTGAGAGGCCAAATGAATTAGGTTCAGGTCCTCTGGCCCCACCAACGTAGCTGTGCACACTGTGCATAAGTAGTGTCGAGACAGGTAAGAATTGAAGTAGATATTATTCCAAAACATACTGTTTTGGATATTTAGGAACGAACATATTTATACTGTCACACTTTCCACCAGCCACCTCACGGGAACAGGATGCTACTCGACATACGAGGGGCTGACCGTCCTCGGACTGGGTTAGTTCTCCTCAACTCTGTTGTTCTCCCAAGATTCGTCCCTCCTCCTGGACGAAGTTCAGGACATCATCTTAACTGTCACTACACTTTTGAGGTTTTGCTGTACGACTACCTTCGTCGACTTACTCCTTCGTTAACACGTCTGTTTATTTTTTACTGCTTACCGATACAGTCCAGGATCCTCCTTTTGAATATTCTTACAGTAGGGTGTTATTTTTTGCTAGATTTTCTCTGAGATAGAAGATCAGAGATGCATAAGTAGTGTCGAGACAGGTAAGTATTGGAATTTCCACAGTCAGGGGCATCGCTAACTGACGGATCTAGGGATGCAAATGAACCCCCAAAATCGATCGAAAATCTACTTTTCAGCAGGTGTTCTCTACACCCAACTGTTTTACGACAATATAAAAACATTCACTGCATTAATGATATGCTTGTATTCACTTTATGTGCACCCCAATATGTTCAACACATGCACTTTTCATCAGATGCTTCTGGAGAGAAACTTTTAGAAACTGTGGGCACAAAATCAATATACTCTCGTATTTTAACCCTTTCAACCCAAATTTTGGGCAACTTATTGTAAGTACAATACACTGAACAATTAATGCAACATAGAACATATAAACCTAGTATGGCACCATTTTACTACTATATGGCACCATTTTGTATGTAGGTGGCCTTAATTTTTATTTCACCCCTCCCCCATTAACCCCCCACAGAACACCATTGGTGTGTACAGTGGTCGCAACAATTTATTATGAAAAATTGTAGAACATAAATGAGATGCAAATGATAGTACCATTTTGCATCAAAGCCATCTTACATTGACAACAATTGTTCAAAGGGGGTTCATCCTCTCCCCTTAGACCCCTTCCCTACCACGGACATCTATAACCATTTGCAACCTCCTAAAACAAATACCTAACTCCATTTCAATGTAATTATCATTGTCCCATCCATGTGAACAAATAAAAGTCCTGTTAGGTGAAATGCCCATACGATACACTGCACAATTAATTACATTTTCAACACAACACACATACGTTTTAGCAACGAGGGGGAGGGGGCAGGGGATGGAACTTACATAACACCCTAATAATCACATAGTCCCACAACGGCAATAGATCCGTTTTCCACACTTTTGGAGAGTAAGTATATCCATGGCTCCTTGTGGAAATTGTGCATCCACAAATAAAAATCATGTATCCGCCCCAAACTAATGTACTGACATTTTACCTGAAAAAAATATGATTGTCCGGACAGAAAGTCGCAACTTTTCCAACAACATCATAACTTCCAAAATTACAATAACCAATTCCTTTCTGACAAACTAGAATAGCGGCAATGTTGCGGAGACCATAACTTTGAGATGAAATTTTATACTGATCTGTATTTGTGGCTAAAATTGACCCTGGTGGAGAAGCATTAAAGTATCAGAGTGGGGCCAGTTGGTGTCTGGATGTAAAATGCCACCGGACGTGAAGTGTAAATTACAAGCCACTTCGGCTTCCCATATGTATATGTGGCAGCTTAGCGTCGTAAAATAACTGAAACTATAAACTATAAGAGGAGAATGATACCCCTCCCCTTTTGAGCAAACAAAAATGGAATTGTAAGGTCACCTATCTGCAAAATGGTGCAAATATAACATTACTTAATTGTGCCAGACAATTAAAGAAAATAAGTGATAAAACCTACATCTTTTAAAGTAGTCATCGGGAGGGTGTAAGGGGAGGGGGTACTCTCCACTTTTAATCTTTAAGAATTATTTTATCTTTAAGATCATCCGTCTGCAAATTGGTGCCATATATAAGATACAAAAATGTTATGCTACACTCTCCTGATAAAATACTTACAGAATACAACAAATTCAACTGCATTGTGTTTTGTTACGTATTCTTTCTTCCATCATCCAATACAGCAGCATTCTGAAGATAGTCAATACTGGCCAAGTAAAGTCAATACAAGTGTACAATATGATGACATCACAGTCCTGTTGATGGAGTCGGCAGTCTTCAAAACACATACCATCAGGAAACTGAATGTTCTCAAGGTAGGTATTATACACAATATAACTCCACTGATATGACTATAAATCAATTTTGTGGTATGGTATAAATATCACTAAATATGGTGTTTACTTAATTTACAGTATGCTACAATATTGATCAATAAATGTGACCATCAGTTTTAATGTGTTATGTGTTATGTGTTATGTGTTATGTGTATGTAGCTAGTTACTAGATATGCAGACAACTTGACTATAATTACATTATAACTGTGTTGTTGAAGATGCACAGGTGTCGTTATTATGTTAATTAACACTTAACCAACTTATATTTACTTGTTTTAATCTGTGCTAACAATAGTTATAATCTACAGTAAATGGTTATTTAAATAATCACCAGTTATTTTCATTAATCGACTCTGACTGTCACATAACTGAAAGACAAACAAAGATTGATTTCTTACTTCAAACAATAAAATTGTTTACTTTTCATGACTTGAAAATATAAAGCCACATCAAAACTTGTTCATGTTTCACAATACAAAAAATAGGGTAATGAAAGAGTTCACACTCTGGGGCAGTTTGAAATTCCCTACTGGAAGTATGGAGGTGTTCCTTCAGAGATTGCTGACCTGATATCTACCATCAAACAGATCAAGAGTCATCAGACAGGAAGGAAACATATACTGGTTCATTGTAGGTAAGAAGACAATACTCATAGTCACTGCCCTCTACGGTATGGATGTGTTATTGTATAACCATCATCTGATTATGATTAAGAATGTACCTTTCACCATTACACAGTCTTGACTCCTCCAAAATACAATTTTGTATTGACCGCAAGTCAGAATGTGCTCTGCTCCAACGTTTCAAACTTGTCACTAGTACCTGTCTCTATGGCAGCACGAAAATAGTTTTGTAACCATTTTTGTTCACATTAACACTTTTGATCACAAAATAACAATATCTAATCATTGCTTTCATTGTCTCTTTCTCTTCTTTTGAAAGTAATGGTGTTGGTGCTACTGGTACCTTTATTACTCTCTATGATCTGATGGATGTCATTAAAACCAAGAAGGAGGTCAGTGTGTTTGATACCATAGAAGGAATGAGAAAAGACAGGGTTAACATGGTACAGACAAAAGTAAGTAGAGTTTATACTACAGTAATGGTGTAGCTTTTACTGGTACTTTTATTACTCTCTATGATCTTATGTATGTCGTTAAAACCAAGAAGGAGATCAGTGTGTATGATACCATGAAGGAATGAGAAAAGACAGGGTGAACTTTGAACAGACAATAGTAAGTAGAGTTGATGCTACCGTAATGGTGTAGGTGTTAGTGGTACCTTTATTACTCTCCATGATCTGATGGATGGCATTAAAACCAAGGAGGAGGTCAGTGTGCATGATACAATATAATGAATGAGAAAAGACAGGGTTAACATGGTACAGACAAGAGTAAGTATAGTTGATGCTACAGTAA
>WXZC020000311.1:0-12978 GCA_011317855.2 Paelopatides confundens
CCCCCCCCCCCCCTTGGCAGATACTAATAAGTAAACATACACCATTCCTCCTTAGGCAGTTTGTTCTTACTGCAGTGATCCATCCAACTGAACTGACATTGATACAGCTAGTCACATGCATAACTTGGTTGATTGTAATAGAGGGTTCTCCGATTATGTCATATCGATGGTAGTATAGACAGTTTTGTGTATTGGTGATTCAAACGAAAGTACCCCTGTTTTTTTAGTAAAAAAAATCATCTAACAAAAATTTTGAACCAATATTTCTCTAAAAAAGGATAAACTTTCTTACTCGTATATTTCAAGTCTTATAATAACCAGGTAAGCCTATATATACGAACCACTATGCAGGAAGCAGTGGACCTACACAACCTTCACATCCTTGTGCAAGACTGGCCATATAGGAGCAGCATTTTGCATGCTTTATATCAATGGGCTCAAATGGCGCCCTTAATGCCTGAACACCCCCCCCCCCTAATGGGGACTATTTGTCAATAATTTCAGCAACATTTGTCAAATTCCAAGCAAGACCAGCACCTTTTACAAAATTCCAAGCAAGATGATATGAGTAGCATTTTGCATGATTTCTAACAATGCGCCCAAATCGTCCTTCATTCCTGGACATCCCTAATGGACCACTACTTGACAATGTTAGCATGTTTAATGGCCCTTAGATGACTTTTGACCTGCAATTCCTCAAAATGCCCAACAATAATTATGGGTAACTTTTTTGAGAAAAAAAATCCATAAATTACTGTAGGAACAGTGTTGTGCATATTTTCTAACAATAGGCCCAAGTGGCCCCTAAATGACATTTCATCAAAAATTCCTGAACACCCCCAAATGGACCACTAATCAACAGTCATTGTGTCCAACTTTAAAAAAAAATCCATGTAACATTGTATGAGAAGAAGCAATTTGCACATTGTGGACTTTACATAGAGATAGATAGATAGATGCCATGCAATTGCATAAGCTCACCAGCCTTGCTGATATGAGCAAAAATATAGGGAGATTATGAGACAGCAGATCACTACTGGAGATGAATGTAACTGTGGCTAACGCAGATTGTTTAGGCCTATGCTAACATCACCAATAGTAATTTTGTTATCGGCTATGGTTTGGTTTGAGGTGCAATTCTGTGTTTTAATAGTGCATGTTTATCCCATAGTAGAAAGCAATAATTGGTTGCTAACCACAGCATGATGTAACTGTAGTGAACCCTCTATATAAGGAGCAATTAAGTGCATTTAACAACATACATCAGAGGTGCATGTGAGGTGCAAAACCACAAGAAAAAGGTCAGAATTTGCGGATGATCAGACCAGTGCCAGAATGTAACAGTGCCAGAATGTATTACAGTGCTAGAATGTAACGAAACTTGGAATCAAAAACAATATAAAAATAGACAAATATGGAATCGTCTTTTGCATGAAACATCACAGTAGTTCTCATCATTAATTGACACGTTGCTTTTTCTTTTTTCATCCAACAGTTACCTGTAAAGGAAAGTGATTTTTTTTATTCTCAAATTATTTCATTGCTCTCTTTAGTACAACATTGTAACTTATCCCATTACTTATGGGCATATGATGCACTTTTAAATTAAAGTGGGCGTCAGTGTTCAATTATCCTTTATATTTCATCAATAAACATTCCAATGATTTTTGAGACTACCCTTATAAAAATTTCTCGCAAGATCGTATGAGAAATAATCTCGCAAGAATCGTATGAGAAATTGGGACCACAATTCTCGCAAGAATAATACTCGCAAGATCTTGTGAGAACGGATGTAATTTCTCGTACGATTCTTGCGATATCAAACCTTGCGAGATTATCGTAATTCTTGCGAGATCTTGTGAGAACTGATCTAATTTCTTGTAAGATTCTCGTGATATCAAACCTTGCGAGATCCTCCAAATTTCTCGTATGACTCTCGCAAGAATCATTGTGTGACGAGAATTCTCTCATGCGAACGATGATTTGCAGCCGCTTTAATTTTGGTAACCAGAATACAGAGGGGTTTTTGTAAGCATTTGCACATCTTCAAATCCGAGGAGCTCTTAATCAAGTTGATCGATCACCTTGTTGATGTAAAATGGTTCAGCTATAATAACACAGATCAAAAATAATAATACAATGCAAGCAAAATTACACGTACATACAATAATTTATTTAATTTAAAAAAATACACATCAAGAAAGTAAAGACAGAAATTAAAGATCAAAAGCTTCTATAAAATTAAAGGTAAAACTTAAACATCAGATGGACAGGCTTCCATACTCTGCCGGAACGCGTTCTTCTCGTCCCTCAACTTGGTCGAGATCTTGACGCGAATCGCACTCACTTCCACATTGGGGAAAATCTTCATCACATGATCTGAAATATATAAAAATAATATATTGATTAAAAATTAGTGAACATTTTGTTACTCATGTAATGACTCTGTACGGTACCCATTTCAATGTAGCTGCGGATCAGACAATTTCTGGTTGATTTAGTCTAGCATTTTTGAGTACTCCCCACAATGAAAAATTGTTAGCCTAACAGTCATCTAAAATGCACCCTAGAAATAAAGTTTTGACGTTTTTGTTATGCTGAGACGAACCCTGCTTGCATCTGCAAGAATGTTAACCAGAAATGCCAAAAATACATTGTGGTTTTGATGATATAACATGCTGAATATTTTAAGAATGTAACAATTCATGTTGTGTAGAGTATGAGCTATAGAGTAACATTTAAAATACGTTGCACAATATTGTACTTGATATGGGGTCGGTCATTCAAATGTTATGGAGGCAATGCCCAAACTTCCCTTCTTAAGCTGATATATGTACGGCAGCCGAGAAGTTTTTTCGAGAACTTATTTTTCCGGCAGTGTGTGCTTTCTGAGAGGGCGTTTTTAAAAATATTATAGGGGCGCAAGAAATTTGTCCGGTATTAAAATGTGCGACTATATTGCAGTAAAGAATTTTAGGGCAGTGCCTAAATGTCAGATAGCTGTTGGAGAGGTGCATGTAATACAATTTGGCATTATAGTAAGTGGCACGTTCCATAGGATCTTGATCCGTCCAACAGATCTAGGTTATGTGTAAGTTTAAGCCCCCTCCCCCCATTTTCTGTAAAACCCCAAAACATACACTATTTATATTTCCAGTTTAATAGCAATGTCAATTCATGTCAAAATAAGTTCCCCCAAATTACATGGCTTTCAGTGTATATGCCTCTTAGACCCTCACCAGAAATTGTGTAATCGTTGCATAAATAAATGTGTTTCAAATCAATTTACGTCACCCCAAATGTTAATGGTTTTTTGTCAAATCAAAGAGCGCCACACCATTGAAACTGGAGATTACGTCATGGTTAAATGTACTTACAACGTTATCATATACATCATCATAATTTTTCCCCTTGTGTTCCATAGTTTACAAGTAGTATCACATGAATGCATAGGTTGTAGCAATCATCAAAACCAAAACTGATACTCACCAATAATTGCATGCACTTTTTCATGAGGAAGCAATGTCTTCTTCATTTTATCTGCCTGCTTTGCCGACAGGCATGCCTCGGCCATTGTTTGCCTGTCAAACACAGCACTCATTAGACTGCATGTCAGGCTGCCCCATGACCTTGCTGAACCAGCTTTCCTGACTACACCCTCACTGAGTATAAACTTCTCCTGTAAAGCAAAAATGTAGAGTTAAAAGAGTAGAAGTTTCCGTATGAAACATGTGGAAATTGAAATGATACAAAATCATACAAGTTATGTGTGCAATAGTTTAGGCCCATACATATGCTGTGGCAGAGATTTACAAATAATGTGTAGTTCGATTTCAAATTTTCAAATCCTCCCTTCCAGCATATGACAGGTCCTACGGTTTATGTTGTTTACATTTTCGTTGCACGAAAAGTACCTCATCGTGAAAATGTGACTGGAAACTGTTTCAATGCTGTAGGAGAGGGTCGGAAATTTTATAATTCGTATCGGTAGGTAAATATAAAGCAAACTCCTAAAGGTACTTGTACTGTGAGTTTGCTTTGGAAAATGTAACCTTTTTCAGCATTGTTCTTCAATTAATTTGGAGCATAATCCATGTGCTTCAAACAATACAAGTTTAAAAAGTAAACGTACACATTTTGTGATTCCTTCAAGTTGCCATGCGAATTGCCAGTTTGACATCAATGTGATAGTTCAATACTAGAAAACGAACACACACCAAGTATGTTATCAATTATTTATAGTATAACATCTATGGTAATTCAAAAGTCAGCTAACTTTTGCCAAAACATTGTCAACTGTAATATACAAATACAAAGGGAGAATATTGAGATTTTAAGTAAATATCACTAATTTAGGACACCAATAAATCAGGAAGTATTTATAATAAACCGGTATATGTACAAAAGTCAGCAGTCAAAGACATTTAATCATTCTAAAACGTGCATACCCCCAGTTTCCTGAATCTCGGATGAACCAATTAATTGTACAATTGGCTTGATCTAGGTCAGTGACAACTTACTGTCTGGAGAACTGAACACAGACTTTAGTCATAACAAACACTATGCAAGTGCATTATGCAAATGCACTGTGCATTCACGTTACATTGATCTCTTGCAATACCTTCCATAGCAGAATTTAAATTAACAGTTTTGCATGGCTTTTGAAGTTTGAGTAATACAGACTAGTAGTGTACATGGAACATTTGCCAAAACAGCAGTTCTTACTATCATTTGAACTGGACTAAATAAGCATTTGTAACCTGTCTAGCTAGCTTGTTAGCCTAGTGCTCGGTTCTACTGGTAGTAAGTCATTATTGACCTAGATTAAGCGAATTGTACAATTAATAGCAGGTACCCCATGTAGTTAACATTAAAGAAGTCTTTGACCACTGACTTTGTTATTCCTTTCAATTATACTGATATCACAAATACTACAATACCTCTTCATCTGCTGAGGAGTGTGGCAACTGATTATTCACCAGCTCAGGGGAAAGACAACGAGTCTGTACTGGGGCCTTTGGTGTCGCAGGGCTTCGTTGCCAGGTGGGTCGACCACTTGAGTGCAGAACACTTTTCATTTCTTGCAGAAACTCAGGAAGCTCTGAAAATAAAATATAAATAATAGTCACTCACTACATTGATCGTTTGTTTTAATAACCAGGAATGCAAAAATGCATTGGTTTTGAAGATGCTGAATTTTGGAACATTACTTTTTGTAAGATGATGAAATCTTGTAAACAGCCTTTGACAAATGAAGATATGATTAAAATAGGAAATGCATCTTTCTGTAGCGTTTCAAAGTATACCCCCTTGACAAATTGATGCCGATATAACCTTACAGTAGGCCTAGCCTAATACATTGTAGATATATGGGATCTTTCATGCATCCAGAGATATCCTTATCGTTATGCTGCATTTGAAAAACCGCCAAAATCGGGCACTGGCAGGCTTTTGTCAATTAATAGTTCAGGGTCACTCTGTTTATGGAAGGGACAATTGGTTGGTGCAGAATTCAGATTAGGCTAAAGGAGGATCTGGTGACTTGTTTCTTTTAATCATTCACTTTTACAAGTGTATGCCTAGTGTTTTGGCAGTATAACCTTAGGCCTAGCCTAATATATTGTAGGTATACAAATTTTTTAAAAATTATCTTTACTTTTACAGTGCACAATTTGGTGTATATGGGATAATTGCATGGGATCCTTTTTTTTTTAATTATCCACATTTACAGTGTACAATTTGGGCAGTATATAACATTATGGTATATGGGATTATTTTTTTTAAATACCCATATAGTGTACAATTTGGCAGTATAACATTACTAGCCTAACACATTATAGGTATGTATATGATTTTTCATTTAATCTTTTTTAATTATCAACCTTTACAGGGTAGGCCTACAGCATTTTGACACAGTATAACATTTGGTCTAGCCGTACACATTTCAGGTATATAGGATTTCTATTTTTTTAATTATCCACTTTCAGTGTACATAGGCCTAGCCTAATACATTGTACCTATATGGGATTTTTTTACCCACTTTGAACAGTATACACATTGGCAGTATAACATTAGGCCTAGCCTAAAACATTGGAGCTATATGGGATTTTTTTTTAAATTATGGTGATAGTGTACAATCTGGCATTTTTCATTTAACTATCCTCTTTCACAGTGTACAAGTTTCAGCAGTATAACCTTACACCTAGCCTAACACATTGTGGTATATCTGATTTTTCGTTATTATGCAGTAACTCCTTCATGCACTATAACCAACTGTACATGTCTGTGGCAGTGTAATGCCTAAATCAATAAAGAAACAGTAAAAAATATATTAAAAGTATGCATTTTCTGTCATCTTTGGAAATCTCTCCTTGTACTGAAAAATGGCTTCATGTTCTCCAAAAAATCCCGTAACTGGAGCTAGTTTTTGGCTCGATCCAGGTTCTTGCTCACTAAAGGCCTGCACCCACATGCAAAGTATGAGATGTCAAAGTTTCCCTTCAACAATACGGACAATCAACACATCAAGCAAGAAAGTTGAATATCAGCCAATAGTTTACTATATAACTAATTGGTGAATATGACCCACGTAAACACATATTCATAAGGACCCATAACTGATGAGTACGGGCTACGTACATGATATTTTGAAATTAGATACCAGATGGAATTTATGCCACTTACGTTTTTGCAAGAGGAAGTTTTGCTTCTGCAGGCCATCTATCGTCTTCTCCAATTCTGAAACCTTAGTTTCCGACTCCTGAAGCTGCTTCCTCAGTGAGCTGACTTCAGACTGGGGGGCAGGGTCAGAATCAGAGGTGTCATACTGAACACCCTCACCCTCCACATCTTGCTCAAGAAGGCATCTAATTATTTCATCTCCAGTCTGGTCCACTGCCTTCCGTTTTAACTTATTCTGCAACAAAAATAAAGTTAAAGTTTGCTAACATTTGACTTTGAACCTTATTAAAATGCAATAGCAAACTAAGTAAGAACAAATATCTCAACAATTATTCTTTTTCTGTGCACAGTACAAATGTCTTAAAAGTTCCAACAAATAAACACGCTCTCCGAAGGTTTAAAACCTAGTTCTATATTGGTTAGCTATGACAACAAATCAACAATCTGTGTGAGAAAGTAGTAAATGGGATAAAAGTTTTTGCTGGGATGTAGGTGTGTGTGGTGGCAAAAATATAGTTAATGTCCAAAACCAACCTCACAAATGTTGTGCAGGTAATTTAACAATTAGGTGTAAAAACAAAAATCACATCTAGTTTAATTCAAAGTTGGGTAGAAATATGAATTAAGGAGAGAGATTTATTATATTACTCATTAGTTAAGTAGAAATCCTGTATGGTACAGTAAATAGAAGGTTAATTGTAAATGTGTCTAGCCATTAATAAGCCATACCTCTGCACACTGAATAAACTAGGTACTTAAAAAGGTGACTGAATGCAGGACACAATTATAATTATATAGCTTCTCCTGTGTAAAAGTAGTCATAGTAACATAGTGTCAGCTGTTATTGTAATTTTAAATAATCAAGTTAATTAACAGGGAGATAAATCTCGACAGCTAATCCATGCCCTAACATAGTAGGGCCCGGAATATATTGCATACAGTTTCTGCTGTGTAACAGTTGTCATGGTTAATCAGTGATTGTCATTTTAAATATTCAAGTTAATTTTCAAAGCGGGATAATCAAATGTGAGGCTAAAAATGGAAAACAATGTTCTAACATTAGAGGGGATGGGATTTGGACAACCAACTGTCAAACACTTTAAGAGAATAAAATTTCCAAACTAGAAAACCAACCACAAAAACACATTAATACCCCCAGAATGAGTTTCTGTATCCCCTCTAAATATCCAGAAAAATTTCATCCCTTGACACAAATCCATCTTCTTTCAGCTTTTATTTAAATGGCAAAGCTGTATTAATCCATACCTGCACTTTGGTTGCCTTCTGACAAGTGACCCTGTCAGTCTCAGTCACAGGGGCAGCTATCTCCGACGAATCTACAAAATCTGCCAACACCTTTTTTTTCACCACCCTGTGACCTCTTCCTTTTGGAGAATCCGTACGAACAGGTACTGCTGCGTATGTACCCCTGAGAGACGCTAGTTTGGAAGTCATTAGATCTAAGTCTGAAATGAAAATAAAAAAGCAGATTAAAAATCCCATTTTCAGACTTCCTAGCTTTCACCAATGTTGTAGTCAAAGGGGACACGGTGGTTCAAGACTGAATTATAACATACATACACACACAGCAAAACTAAACTAATAATTTGGAGGCCTACATAAGAGCAATCTGCATTGGGATCAAGTCCCATCTGTAGCCGGTTTGCTTTATTTGGATTTATTCTATTTCAAAGTAGGCAACTTATAAGAGTATTTTTCGTTCTCAAAACGTTTTGATAACGACAAGTTTACCTAATTTCAAATGGATTATTCCAAATAAAACAAACAGGCTACAGACGGGACTTGATCCGGGCATTGTGTTCTGTACACAATTGATCAGATGTGACAACACAGTAATAATATTAACAGTCGAGTTCAGTACATAAATGCACTTGTCAATTAATCCCGCCCTGGGGACCCAGAACTAGCTGGGTCTTAACAGGGATGTAATTTAGGAAAATGTTGCATGCGAACGAAAATTCTGACCATGTTCCGGCAGGGCAACCGTACATCCATGACAAATTTCTCCCTCCCCCGACACAAACGTGAATATTTGATTACCCCCCCCCCTGCATTAATCCCGGCACTGAGGTGACACATTGACAAATGGGTGATAAAAGTCGTACGTTACGGAACAACGTCGGTGCGATAATTGGCTTTGCACTGCAAGTTGTAATACTAGGTATAGAAGCGATGTACATCGGTTCCGACGGACGAGAGTGCAACCTTAGAATCTGACCACTTTCTCAAATTCTAAGGCAGGTGAAGGCACCCTTGGTGTTCAACACCACTGCAATGCAGCTGCGGTGAACGAAGTTGTTTCGAAACAATGAAATCCCAACAACCCAATTCATAAACCCGAACTAACCAAATCCACTGAAGACTATGCTCATTACCACACTGCACTGTATCACATCATTTTTTGAACAGGTCAAGAATCTGGCCCCACTGGTTGGTTTTGAACCAGGTACCTAAAGATTGTGGGGCGGACACTAACCGCTACACAATGCCTTCCCCTCAAATATGCAGTAGGCCTAGTATGAATATGGATACTGCTTCAAATTAGTGTACACTCTTGTTGATACAGTACTGTAGCTTGGGAACAGGTTGTTTTGCCCCATCGTCTGTTCGCCCATATGTACCTACCACTAGTTCGCCCACAAAAATAAAGTAAAATATTTAAATACTATGGCAATATACTACATTAGTGCAAATCAGATGTTGACCAGGGTAAGTATAGAAAGGCAATGTAAATATTTAGGTTTTCCTTCCTGGTGTGACTGACATATGAAAGTATTATTCAAATAAATTGTCACACGCACAACTACAACAAATTTTTTTTTGGCAAAATTACACAAAGTACAAAAACGTACATATCTTTAAAAATAAAAATTGAACCAAATTAGTATCCCCAAAATTAGGCAAACTGAATCCCTGTTTTAGTCTATAAAAAGTTAACAAATGTAGGCTAGTGAATAATACTATTAACTGCAACAAACAACTTTGGGCGAACCGGTAGTGGTACTAATGCCATAGACCTTATTGCTAATCGATGAAGAACAATATGGACACCCTTGACTGTTGCATGATGGGAGACCATTTTGCAAAAACTACCTTTGTGATCAGTCATTTTAGTGTGTCAACCGATATCCATGTGGTGTATTTGGTGAAAATTACAAGAGGACGATGATAAACAGAGCGTCAGGTTGCCATAAGTGACTAAAGTAGCAGCACTCTAAATTTGTTTACTCTTTAAAAAATCACAAAAAATTAGGAAATAAAATAAATAATGACTCTTGCAATCACTAGATTATGTGTATTCCACTCATAACCATTCATTTTGGTTGAGAGAAATTGTTCTAAAAAAGATTAGTATTTTATATAATGATATGAAATGGTTTATATATGTCATTTGTTAATTAAGCTTGTTTGTTTTCTTTCTTTGTTACCATAGCAACCAAACTAATCAATGCAATTTTCACCTTGAAACCTTTAGGTAATATTCAGGAAGTTCACACATACCTGTCTTGAACATAAACCAACAGCACTACTGAAATAGAGCACAATGAATTTGTTTACTCATTTGTTTACTCTATAAAAAATCACAAAAAATTAGGAAACAAAACAAATAATGACCCTTGCAATCACTAGATTATGTGTATTCCACTCATAACCATTCATTTTGGTTGAGAGAAATTGTTCTAAAAAAGATAAGTATTTTATATAATGATATGAAATGGTTTATATATGTTAATTAAGCATGTTTGTTTTCTTTCTTTGTTACCATAGCAACCAAACATTAATCAATGCAATTTTCACCTTGAAACCTTCAGGTAATATTCCTGAAGTTCACACATACCTGTCTTGAACATAAACCAACAGCACTACTGAATAGAGCACAATTAATTTGTTTACTCATTTGTTTACTCTATAAAAAATAGTAAACAAAACAAAATGACCCTTGCAATCACTAGATTATGTGTATTCACTCATAACCATTAATTTTGGTTGAGAGAAAGTATTTTATATAATGACATGAAATGGTTTTTTATATTTGTTAATGGTTTTATATTTGTTAAAGCTTGTTTGTTTTCTTTCTTTGTTACCATAGTAACAAAACATTAATCAGTGCACTTTTCACCTTGAAACATTTATAAATTTTAGGTAATACTCCAGAAGTTAACATATACCCGTTTTGCACATAAAACAATACAGCATTAATGAAATAGAGCACAATGCATTTGTTTACCTAATTTATTATGTGTAAACAAGTCTGTTTTGCCATAATTTCAACTAACATCTCCCATTGAAAACTGGCCGGAATCTTGTCCAATATAGTGATATTAAAATTGCAATAACTTTGTGACCATATCCATACCATCTAACTACTAACAACATATACTTTACAAGTCGTTTTGCCACATTGTCTGTTCGCCTCCAACCAGTTTGCCCCCAAATGCCTACAAAGTACCAGGTCGCCCCCATGTATAGAGTAGCTACCACCAGTTCGCCCCCCATATATATACCATTACCAACCAGTTCGCCCCACTTAGGCTACTACTAGTAGACCACACATGAAAATTGTAGTGTAACTAGTCTAAGTAACTCCTATCTAGTTTCATAGAGTACACTATGTCAGTGTACTGTAACTAACCCTAGGCTGTAGCTTAGGCCTACAGTAGGCTAGTCGTAAGCGTAGTACCTACACACACTAGCTACAGTAGGATTCTTGACTAGAGTAGACTCAGCAGGCGAAGTCAGTAAAATTGTCAATAGAGCACTGGCAGCATGAGTTAATAAAATAACATTGATACAGTGAACACTAGCTAGGCTAAGTAAGACCAGCATTGTACTTGTATTGCAAGTATTTAGTAATAATAATATTTCTTACCTCCGATAAAAAAGATTTTGGCATCATACGGTACGTTGCGGTATGAAGCCTTGATCTTGGCACCAACTTCAAACTCTCCTCTGATGCATTCGCTCTCGGAAATGATACCCATACTGGTCACTTTCGAAGAGGTCCATTGGACTACAGCGTAAAATTCAGCCATGATGATGATTAATTAATATAAATTAATTAATGTAAATAAATTGTGTGAATATGAATTATGATGAGTACGGGATCTGACTAGTGTAGAGATGCATGAGCAAAACGCGTGTGTAGGTCTACTGATAGTGCTATAGTATAGTTTGACCAACGCGGTAGTATGCAAATGAGTACAATGGTACGGTCCAATCCGCTATTTCTTTACTTACGTATCGTGCCGTGCATAAGGGTATAATTAAACCGCATCATCATTAAATAATATGCAACTAAAATATATTATTATAATAAAATTCAATATAGGCTACATAATTTAATTATGGAATCACATACCGTAATTGACTTCGAGGTTGATCTTCCCCACAATAGGAATGAACGATTGCAATATGCTAAATTTACATTTAATTGTATGATGATACAAATTTAAATTAAATGTTCAATGTTTAGCATATTGAACACTCATAAAATCTCAATGTGTAATGACAAACATTTAAGAAAAACATAATTTAATATAGATTTCGGATCAAGTCCCATCTCTCGCCCGTTTGTTATATTCGTATAATATAGTAAACATAAAAGCTAAATGTATAATGAGCATTCTGGCAACCAATCCTGCATAGCCGAACTTTTGTGATTAATCCCACTGTCACCTAGTTACGAATTACGAGTTTATTATTATATTAATGATGACAAGTTGGTGTCAATTTTGTTCTATTTCCAATGTCAATTGTCACGCATAGTATTTCTGTCGCAGTGATTGATGATTCTTTACAATTGATGAAGCATGGATCATACTAGAAGAAAAACAAAACGAGGACCTTACAAACGGTAACGTACGGTATACCGATTTTAGCTAGGCCTAGCCTAGGCCTATAGGCTTAGGCAGTGCCTCAGCAGTCAGTCAGTGTAGCCTAGGCTAGGCTAGCTGTAGTAAAACTAGTATAGTTAGCCTACCATTATCAAATACCATTACCAGGCCTAGGCTAACCTTTGTTACATAGTCATATAGGCAAGTTGACCCTTTACTGCACAGGCATGTTGAGCTTTCTATTAAAGATTTTATAACTCAGAATTGAGATGTTTTTGTCAATAGTAATATATATATATATTATTGGAATGAGAATAAAATTCTGCTTCCAAATATGGCAATTTTTTGGAGCTAAATATAATCGGTATATGCAAATTTTACTGCTAAAAAGCTATTTCTTTTGTGAATTTCTTTTTTGGTAGCAAGATATAATTATTTGAAT
>WXZC020000312.1:0-12978 GCA_011317855.2 Paelopatides confundens
TCGTTCCCCCGTTACCGTTTTCAACATGTCAAAATGTGTACACAAATCTATTTCCGTGTATCGCATTTTCAACATAAGTTGAATCTACCATGTTTTCCGGGGGACTAAAATTCCTATGATAACTATGCGGACACTTATTTCCTTGGATATTTGGTCCGGCCGGACTGTATGGCCTGTGAGGGAGGGGGGCATGAAATTTAGGCCATTTAGTCCGGTGGACTGTATTTCCTAGGAAATCGTGTCAGCGGGACGAAATGGCCTGTCACACCGGCTGAGTTTGACGGTTTTAAAATGTTGCAATGCTATGAGAACTATGGACGCATGACCTAAAAACAGAAAAGTTCAAACGTTTGGTAGAACAAACTTGACAATGCAAAACAAAACGGAACAGTTATTGTATAGGCATATTGTTATCAACATGGCCATTTTTACTTCCTTTTATGAAGGGACCATTGTCGTATGATTTTTATATAGCATATGAATAGAAATCACGAAAACACCTTCGATATTACAATAATATAAAGGTGTTCGGTAACCCCCTGTGGAATTCTGCAACTCGTATACTAGCTACGTGTAGTTAGCATATCAGGAAATAGTAGTTGGGAATTCATCGTATATAATCATACTCGTAGGTACGTATACAGCTGAAATGTTTATTTCCACGTATACTTCAATGCGGATTATGTGAACAACCACCGACTGAACCACATTCGTTATCATATAACATTACTGTATTACAAGCATTAAATGATCATTACAAGAATTATGCATTACGGTAGAATGTTTAAAATAGAGTGAAGTTAATTGAATAATTGATTCTAGGAGAGGGGCAGATTTTGTCCTATGCCTAGGTATGTGGTGTTTGTTACCAGTATAGCTTTACATTACCATGATATCGTATTTAATAACGTCAGTATAAACACGTTCAGCCTGGTTATGTTGTGTTTGTGATAAGAATATCCAAAGTTAATTTAATACTGTGATGGAAAATGTTAGCATAATCTCTAAGCTTAACAAGCTCGCGTCGCCTTGTTTCCAGATCATAAAATATCGCCAACACATCTGACATAAAAAGCAGGTTTGCAATACAAATCCTTTTTAACTTTTTTAAAATAACTATCTTCACCAAAAAGACAAATACAAAACGATGCAAATTATTAACATGATCTAATTTATACGATAAACAGTGTTCTAATTTTCGGGCTACATCCCCCCTCCCCACACCCCTTCAGTAGTGAATGAGTAGACAAACGATACAATGTTATACCTGATATTACTGCCCAAATAATCTCTAATTGTGAAGGGATAAACTGTCAAACACTATTTTGTATAACCAGTTTCTGTGGTACAAAAGAATATGTCCAGATCCAATTAAATAACTTGTAGTTCTCGGCCTCTTCTAATATTTCCGTGACAGAGGTTATCATTATCGGATGCTTAAGGGTCTCCTTACCGATGTTAACACCCGCAATAGAGAGGAGTTACTTATGGATCAGGAGAAGTTTAACCCTAAACGAATCCCACCCGTTTTGACATGTAATCCCACATTACAATCCCTATTATACCAGATCAAAGACTCCTGGTCCATCTTGACACTACAAGCCCCGCTATCAAGGAACATTGTCACTCTCCCATTCATTCGAAACTCCGATCACTTAACGCTGGCACCCACGCGGATTTGCAGGATAATGCCCCATGTAGTAAGACTAGTTTTCAACATTGTAACATTATCAGCTGGTTATCTGACCTCGTAATCTTCAAAATGTTCAACAATTGCCACGTGACATAATTTTGAAATTACTCCCGCAACAACAATAGTGTTGCGAACTATTTTTCACTGTTTTGTGTCGCGAAGTACTAAAACCGTTACCGCAGGGGTTAACAGAAACCGCTGAATTACATCATTTGAACACCAATTTCTGTTTTCTACCAATTTTATGAATGAAACTTACCGAAATTTTGTTACCACACTGGCCACGCAAAAAAACCCAGTACTTCCCTTTCAAGAAAATCGTGTCTAGGACAGGCACTTACATAGACTTTGTAATACGAATGGAACTGTTCGAACCATGACGGCCATTTTGGACTAAATTTAGACATTAGTAAGCAATTCATACTGGAATGTTCATAAAATTCGAATCGTGAGGTATAGTGTGAAGTATGTATGGCCCATTAGATGTGACATGGGTCTAGTTCCGCGACGTACTGGGTAGTACAGTACTAGGTGTCATATAAATAGACACATCAATGTGCTAGTCTGCACAAATGAAAGACCTGCATACGAGGCATTTTTTGTTTTGCAAACGGGGTGGATCCAGTCTTGCTTCTATGGTGTACATTCACCACAACAACAGAGGGAAAATGTATATGGGGATAAGGGGGGATTTTTTTAATGGAGTGGGAAACTTTATATGGGAAGGAACCTTTCTTTTATGGGGAGAGAGTTGATATGGGGTTTGGAACTTGTAAAGGGACGATTTGTATTGGTGAGTGGGTGAACATGTTATGGGTATGGGGAGGTGATATTGTTTATGGGAAAGGGAAAGTCATATGGGGAATGGGATTTTATATGGGGAATATGGGTGCCGATATAAGTTAAAGACTTTCAAAGTAAAGAGTATTACTCTCTAATTGCATGTCATCAGTATGTCCCCTAAATGTAGAGTGCTAATACAGATACCATTTTCAAAATTAGGACAACTGCCCTGTGGGCTTCACGAAATTATGTTTACAAATTGGTGTTCAATCAGACCAATTATGGCTGGCAAAAATGGTAAATGACTGATCATAGGTGACCTTTAGCATATTTAGGGGAAATACTGATGGTCTACCCCAACCCCCTACACACACCACAACATCAAATTGAATGTATTTAAGTTAGCTATTTAAATTTTAAACATGTACAGGTAGCTGAGAGGGATGTGCATGATTTTGCTTTGAAGGATGCATATTGCTCTGCTCTATGTATGTAGTATTTATGTTTGACATAGTATAGCAAGAGCCTAGTTTTCTCAATTTTCATAACACTTTGTCTTCCTTGCCCTCTTTTCTTCTTTTTTTTAATGTAAATTTAATAAATATTATGCAAAATAATCAAAGTTGGAAGCATGACAACATAATATAAATGAGACCAGTACCAGCATTGTTTAAGCATGGAATGACAGACAATGGAGAGTATGACACGGCAGCAATGCATATTGAATGAAAGCCAAATAATTCAACAAATAACCATATACTAATAAACAGTGATACAATGTACACAAGAGAAGTGTATGGGTATGAACCATTACACAATATGTAACAAAACATAAATTACCATACATATATGAAAGCAAAGTAAACACCAACATATAAAGATATTTTATATACAAAAAAGTACCAGCCCAAAAATAAGAAAGATGTTTGACATGAAAGCAAACTACTCACCAAAAAATATAAAGATATTTGACAAGAAACCAACGTACCCAACAACAAATATAAAGATATTTGTCCTGAAAGGAAAGCATCATATATGAAAAGGGGTAATCTTAAATTAGAACAAGGTAATGATAAATGATGTGATATGAAAACAAAGTACCAAACAAACATAACACACACATTGAAACACATAACCATAACATATACAAGTACCACACATGAATAAAACAGTTACCTGATTTTAAGGCATCATGAATGAATGAGGCAAATTAAATCAACAAATATCAGTGCCAAGAG
This sequence comes from Paelopatides confundens, assembly GCA_011317855.2. Lineage (NCBI taxonomy): Eukaryota > Metazoa > Echinodermata > Holothuroidea > Aspidochirotida > Synallactidae > Paelopatides > Paelopatides confundens. Next base: position 3,715 of record WXZC020000312.1, read on the forward strand.
ATGTAAGAAAACTGTAAATGACAATACTGTATAGTTAATCAAGCAAGAAATCAAATCACTATCATCTGTGGACATACCATCAAGGTCACATTAAGTGTCAATAAATATAATTAGCAAGGACAAAAATCCACAGAGTTTATAGCAAAATTACAATGGAATAATATATGACAAAAATGCAATGACTAGTATGACAGGCAGCAATATACAGATATATGAATACTGATTAATACTATATTAATGATAACACTGTATATTAATTATCATTAATAATGGGAATATTTTTGTTATCTGAAGTGAACAAGAGGCATGATTCTATGATTTTTCCAGAATAATTGGCAAGTATTGATATATCCATATTTGGTATTGACCTAAAAAAATGGCAAGTTTTAACCAATGTAACATGCAGTACACTTATCACTGTGTACATCAGAGCATGTGTATTAATACATATTTTCTCGCAATGCTATGTGCCAATTACTTGCCTCTTTCTGTGCTTAAAAATATAGTATCCATATGCACATAGGAACAGAGTTAACAAACACTACAATTCGGTAGTTTAGGTTGCAGTTGAATATATTATGAATACGTTAATACTCACTTTCGACTTATTTCGTTCGTGAATACCTGTTAGTCCTCCAACCTGCAATTTATACCTGAATTATAACCTATGCTAAACGCGGAGCCTAATGCTATTGTCAAAATACGGACAATAATTAACAGTGCTCGGGCCTGGTTAATATTTGCTCCCATGAATATAGCTAGCATAATATAATAATAAATGTACAAACCAACACGCTAATTAAGCCACGTGCGCCTATAACTCTTGACTAAAGAGACAGGGGGATGCACAAAATACCAATACAACTGGAGTACGATAATTAATAGGTGTTGACTTCCCGACTGCTTGTAAAAAGAGAGATGTTGATAATACACACACATGGGTTTGCATGACAAACGCCACTGCGCATGTCAATTATTCCTATAGTGATGTTAATGACGGATTGTACCAATGTCCGTATGGGTGAAGGTTAAGTCTGGTCACTACACAGTCTATTATTACTGTATAGTTAAGAGTGCCAACCAATGGTTTTATTTTACATTGAGAAGTACCTTTACCACAGGGTAAATTAATCAACATGCTTGCTAATATTACGTATAATGTATCAAGCTATACAATACTTTGGTATCCAGGGCTACGGTACCACTACCATTCATACATTTACATATCAGTATAGCAGCACTCTAGCCATATTTGTCGATCTCAACCATTTCAATTTTAAGACTAGGCCTAGATTCAACTGTAGCCCTAAGAGTAGGACTACATTTACTTTACTTACAAATTGATTGACAGAACTAGGCCTAGGCTAGGCCTCAAAAAAGTTGATAAAGAAGCAAGGCCAGACACCGACGCTACACATTTAATTTGTAGGCCCTAATTATTTAATAATGTATGACAGTCTAGTTCGCAGTGGCTGCGCCATGATTTTTGGAGTGGGGGACGATTATACGGGGGACACAGCATTCGGTCCGACGAGGACATTTTCTTAAGTTTTACTAGTGCCTAAAGACACCGTCGATAATTCTTGACTACGAAGGACGCCACTGCGTCGATCCAGAAAAAGCCGAAAGGCTGAGTACTGTGTTCGAGACTCCTGGCCGAAGTATGAGTGGCCGAGCCCTGGCTCTAGAAGGGCTGACGAAAAGAAAGAAAGGTAGGTAGCTCGGCAGAAAAACGCTTCGTGGTCTAGAGTATTCGTGAGGTAACAGACGACGAAGGTGGAAGGTGTTTTCCGTGTTAGAAAATATTCGAAGCATACTCTTCCCAAGATCATCTGTAGAACAACATAGTTTGTGCTTACATGAACCCTATTTTCTCCCCTTATAATATGGACTTTTCTGGATTTGCCTCATTTTCCTAACAGGAAATGCTTTCACTAGGGGGAATATTTCCTGTATAGGAAATATTTTGTTTCCATATGAGGATTTTCCCATAAGGGAAATTTAACTTTTCCCATATGGGGAGACTCTTTCATTTCCCACATGCCCAAATTCCCACATAATTCCCATATCGCAATTTCCTACAGGAAATTTGTGGGTTTTTATAAGGGCTTTCACGTATTTTAATGATTATTTCATCAAGAAATGACCCAAAATATGTAACTTGATATTGTCATAATGACCCACAGTTGAAACCAGGCTTCTACTACTAACTGTACCCAATGCTGACAGTTCAAATCACAACATAATTATTTTCACAGTGTGAATTCCAGATATCATCAGGAAATCATCTGATATGGCTGATTTATAACATGTAACGTATTGTTAGTAGCTTACATGACGCTTTCTAGTATTGAAAATGATTACTTCATCAAGAAATTAGGCCAAATCTATTAACTTGATACAACACATGGTGTAGGCTGTGCCATACTAAAGAATGTTTATTTTTGTACTAGTGGTTGTAGGTTTAGTTTACTTATTGGTTCAAATAATTGCATACCCCCTAAAACACAATAGTCAGTCAAAGATAACACATTTTTAAGCTGACTTGAAAACAATTTAAGTAAAAATGAAAAAAAAAAGCCACCATAATGCTGACAGTCGGCACACTCCAAATCAGAATTTTTTTGTAGTTTCACAGTGAGAATTCCAAAAATATCAAGAGGAAACCGGCTTTTGATAGAACAGAATGATAACATGTTTTTGAGCTTATATATGCACCCTTTTTATTTGAAAGGATTATTTCATCAAGAAATGAACCAAAATATATGCAATAGGCACAGCATATGCAACCAACAAAAAGTTTTATTTTTTTACTGGTTGCATATTTACTATATTTGGTTCAAGATCATTCCAGACCCCCCTAAAATTAATATTTAGTCAAAGATAACACATTTTCAAGCTGACTTGAACTATTTTCAGTCATTCTGGCTCTCTTTGTTTAAGCTTTATGAAAGGAAGGCCACCAGAATGCTGACAGTCGGCACACTGCAAATCACAAATTTGTTGTAGTTTCACAGTGAGAATTCCAAAAATATCAACAGGAAACCTTTTGATAGGACGGAATTATAACATGTAACATATTTTGAGCATACATGCATATTTTTAAGTATTTGAAATGATGATTTCATAAAAAAAAGAGCCAAAATGTATTAACTTGATATTCATCATTCACTGTCACGGTGACACAGTATGAAACCAACAATATAATTTCAGGTTTATTATTTTTACCGGTTGCAGGTTTATTTTACTTATTGGTTCAAAATCATTCCAGACCCCATAAAATCAATAGTCAGTCAAAGAACACATTTCAAGCTGGGTTTAATAATTTTCTGTCATTCTGGCTCTTTATTTTAAGTAAAACTAAAAAGCTAAGTCTATGATTAACGTTATACTAAGTTGTAGGTACAACATCTTGTGTTTCGTTTCCTTGTGATCTATTCCATAATGTACAGTATATGCGAGCGATGTGTGCAGCCAGATAAATAATGATTTTCCAAAGTCATAGTCGGCGAACCAACGAAACTCTTGAAAAGAAAAAAAAAACGAACGAAGACTGTCTTTGCTTAATATCATGTAAACGTCACGTTTTTGAAGCCGCGAAATTAATATCGAGGTTAAATGTAACTTCAATTGTTAGGTCTATCGTCTAAGTACGTTGAATATGAATATTAATTTCGAAGTGCGTTTATATATTTAAATTAGGTTATATTGTATTTCTATTGGATGGAACTTTCAAATGCTCATTCATAATATTCATCCAAAATCACGGATGAATAAAATGGCGATTTTGGTTAAACATTATGACGTCACAAAATACAATTTTCACAAGTCTCTGTCCGGGAAGAGATCAAGAAGAACACAGCATAAGAAGTAATGCACTGGTATTCCCTGTTGCAGAGCATTTCAACTTACCTGGGCATAACATTGAGGAGGGGGAGGGTAAGATTTTATGTAATACAAGGGCCCGGTGATTTTCCTCCAGTGGAAAAAAAGAAAAGAGTTTCAGTTACTGTCGTCGTCAAAGATCCACCAGTTAATCATGTGATGTCCTTTACTGGGGTGTATTTTGCTGCTCGGGATATAGTAACCGGTAACTTTATTGGCACCTGGAACTTTCCCTTGGACGGTCAAACGTGAGTGATAAATTGTTTTGGTTACCCAACCGTGTTAAACTTCACTGCTGCCATTCCACAGACGATGTATTTTTAGCAATGTCGTCCCTCCCTTTCATTTTGAGTAAGTATTTTGACTATTTCTACATGTTTGGTTGCTATGCTACGGTGTTGCTGTGCTGGCTGAGGGTTCACGTTCTGTGCAACGCCAACGCATGTGTTATTTGTCTTGTCTATAAGGCTCCGTGTATCTATGACGCATGCATTTACTACTGTTGTTACTACTATTGTCCCATTGGTGTGTTAAGTTATACGAGCTACGCATGTCTCGGTGCATTTGAAGTATGACATTATGTTATACTGTCTTCCACAACATTACAAAGATTCAAAACGAGCATGACGTAATGGTGCGCATTTTGTATAATCAATGGTCGATAAAATCAAACTTGACACTTTATACGGCATATTACCTTTATGAAAAGAAAACAAATTAGATCCGAAATATATACGGGATAGAGAGAGAGAGAGAGATGTGTGTACTTTATTGATTTGCTTTGTTTATAAATCAAAGTCCGGGCCAGCGTATTCGCAAAACAAATATATAATACCGACTGTGTGGTCTAGTGGTTAGAGCGCCCGCCATGCAGCCGGGAGGTTCCGGGTTCGATTCCTGGCCGAGTCATTACCAAGACTTTAAAAAGTGACTTACTGCTGAGTGCTCAGCGTTAAAGTATCAGAGTGGGCCATTTGGTGTCTGGATGTAAAATGCCACCCGACGTAAAATGTAGGTTACAAGCTTCGGCTTTTCCACATATGTGGCAGCTTGGCGTCGTAAAATAACTATGGCTATAACATAACATAACATAATGTCTTCATTCAATGAAACACGAAAGTACGATGACCGTTATACCGCCCGCCACACGGTGATCGTACACTGTAATTTAATTATGCTGTTTATCTTTAGTCACGGTTAGCAAGGGAGATCAGGAAAAGCGAAAACTTTGGGGCAACTGTACCATTAAGGCTTATAGAACTCGGATGGTATACTTACTAGGTTTATTGAGCATGTTAAGTTGGTTCGGCGTTTGATTTCAATCGCTAAGTTTGGTTTTGAGAAGAAACTTGCTTCAAATAAAAAAATTGGGGTATGTTAGGTCTAAGAAAAAGGTAGGTTAGGTCTAAGCAGAAGGGTGATTGTAGTTATCCAATTATAGTCATGTGAGTTTTCTTACTAGTGTTGTGTACAAGATTATGAATTATATTGGTAATAATTCACTTGTTCATGCAGTTTCTGGATGATCACTCGCTGATCAACAGTATCCAGCATGGTTTTACAAGAAATAGATCATGTCTTACAAATATTCTTGATTATCTGGAGGATATTACTAGACTGTTCTGTGTATGCAGGTAATCCTGTTGATGTGGTATTTTTAGATTTTCAGAAGGCTTTTGATAAGGTTCCTCATAATAGGTTTTTGGTCAAATTGGAACATTTGGGTATGGTTGTTTGTTAAAGTGGATTGGTGATTGGTTAGGAGGTAGAAAGCAAAGAGTGGTTGTTGTTCGGATGGACCCGTTTCTCATTGGATAGGTGTCACCAGTGGTTTCCCTCATGGCTCTGTATTGGGTCCATTGTTGCTATTAACGATTTGGGTGATTATGTTAGTATTTATAAGATTAAAAGGTTTGCAGATGATACCAAGGTGTATAGAGAGGTTTGTTCAGTGTCTGATGCTGTTGATTTTCAGGCTGATCTGGATAATATTTTTAACTGGTCGAGGCTTTTGGGTATGTTATTCAACGTTGATAAGTGTAATGTTATGCATTGAGGTAATGATAATTTGAAGAATGGTTATAACATTGATGGTATAATTTTGGACGTAGTTCAACAGGAACAAGACCTCTGTATTTAGTTAGATTCATCGCTGAAACCTTCTAAGCAGTGTGTCGATTCTGCTAGGAGAACAAATAGGATTTTAGGGTTGATGCTGCGAAATTTTAAGTTTCGTCATAATGATGTTGTTCTTATGTTGTATAAACAGATAGTGAGGCCTCATCCGGAATATGTTCTTCAGGCATGGAATCCATATCTGGTTAAGGACAGCCTGATGATTATTCTTGAGAAAGTTCAGAGGAGGGCAACTAAATTAATCAGTTCTATTATGTCCCTGTCTTATGAGCAGCGTCTGGTGCATCTGAAGCTTACTTCACTAGAACTTAGAAGTAATTCGTGGTGATCTTTTACAGGCCTTTAAAATTGTTCATGGTTTTGATAGGCTGTCTTTTGATGATTTTGTCACCTTTTCGTGCAATACTTATACCAGTTAAACCAGTTAAGTTAAACAAGGATTTATCTAGGTTAGATGTTAGAAAGTACTTCCTTTCTCAAAGAGTGGGGTGGATGAGTGGAATTACTTGCCGAAGTCCTTGGTATATGATAGCAATGTGAATGTCTTCAAGAATTGAATTGATGCTTATTTGTCTTCTAATGTTAGAATTTAGGGAGTTTGCGGGTCCAGAATCTTTAATGAGGACATTTATATTCTAGCTGTTAGGTGCTCAGCCGTGAGAACAATCCAAATATATGATATGCATATGGCAACGTGTGACTACTTGGAATAGTTAGCTAGTCATTTTAATTGAAAAATAACATCGAATAATACATGAATATAGGCAAATGACCATACAAAGGCGGGAGATATTATTATATATTTTTGAAAGAATGATATGCTTGGGCTTTGAGCAATTGTAGTTGCGGGAGTATCATGTTCGCAAATTATATTGAGTAACAACCACCTCCCTTTAGTGACGGTATTAGTATTTTCAAAGTGGAAGGGGGGGGGGTGGTAAAGTGAATGGCGAGCGACAATGGGAACATGATTTTAGCGAACTATTTTTTAAAGAGGGACACAAGTTATGAGGGCGTGGGTTGTGGGATTTCCATCACAAAATGTTAGCATCATACAACTTTAGATGCGAATTTCCTGGCATCTTAGAGTCAGTCATAATAAGAAAGAAAAAACGATTTTTGTTGTTACATTTTTCCTCTGGCAAGATTCATATTTTCGATGTTGGCGAAAAAATTCGCATATGAAATACATGTAAACAAAATAAATATAAATTTGTAAATATTTTATTAAGCGCATACTTTATTAAAACAAACTGAAGCCAACTGGGGAACTGAGAGGAAAGCATACGGTAATGACTGGGGAGGTTTCCTCGTACCCTCTCCCCCTGGTACCGCCACTACCTCCTTCTCCTACTGAAACAAGACGGTCATACAAAAGGTGAAATGTTACATTTACTTCCAGTTAGCAGTTCATGGTGCAAGGCCTCCTGATAGAAATATATTTTCACATTGTGATTTATGTTTTTAGGCACATTTTACATTTTGCAACAATTTTGGCAGAAGTCTGGCGAAGTTACAAAAGTTCGTCATCATGATTTGTGCATCCAAGTGGGATGGGAAGTGGTCGGGTAATTTGGTGTATCGTCGATTACTACCATCAGAACATTACATTTATCAACAAACAGAAGTTTCCCCAGTTCTGAAGGAAGGTAAATTTCCCAACCACCTTTTGGTCCATTTAATGCAGCGGTTCTCAAACTTGTTTGGACTACCCCCTTCTACCCTATTGAACCGGCACAATCCCCTGTCTTACCGTGAATAATAAAAAAGACGTAAACCGAAGAAGAAGCAAAAATAACAGAAGCCAAATATTTTCTAAATAATATTTTGTTTTATATTACTTTACTTTTTCTTTCCTTGCCACGGAATATATGCTGTCATGATGGCATGCTTGTGTGTGTGTGTGTGTGTGTGTTGGTGTGACGCGTTGTTGTCATTGACAATGTCAGCTAGATAGTCAGTAGGTGCACTAGTACTACTAGTCAGAAGTAGTACTTGTTAGGATATGTATGTACTATGATGAACAGGGAATGATCATGTGAATTTTTACAAACAGTTTAACAGTTGGTTAGAACTCATTAAATTGTACTAATTTAGAATATGTACCCAGTCAGAACTTATAAATGGCAGTATCTTTACCATGAAGCTAATCGCCTGTGTATAACCCTAACTCGAACTAACTAATGTTATGATAACACTGTACATATAGAGTATTTCTTTTTTCCAGCCCATACTGTTGCCACCGACCATGCTATATCAACTTTTGAACAGTCTATGCAGAATTGACAGCTCAACATGGCATGACTGTATACTTAGTACAGATATGCCTTTAAATATTAACTCTTAATTTCACTCCAAAGGAAAAACAAAATTATGTTGAACTTTTAAAAAAGAAACTTTGAACAGGTATGGATTATTGACACATATTTGGTTCCACAGAGTGGGTGCTTATGAAGCTACAGGCTTTCCTTCCCCAGGGGGAAATTCCACTCGCAAATGGTTTTCAAATGGCTTTATGAACACCGTAATTTGGACACTCTTTGAATGGTCTAAGATTTACGAATGGTCTATGAATGGTTTTGAATTTTGGACCATATTTTTGGTCGGCGGCTCGTACTAGCAGCCGGCACCAGCCAGGCACTGCTGCTATGGTCGACAGTGAGTTGATATGGTATAGCCTAACCTAGTCTAGACTATTTTTTTGTAGCTAGCCCTATTAAAAATGACCTAGCCTTGCAATGTATTACACTGTGTTATCACATTAATTTAATCAGGGCCTAACATAGTAGTACTTACCATAACAGTAATAAACGAGAGTAGACATAGAGAGTAAAATTGTTTTGAAAATGACAAAAGTGACACTCACAGTCAGTGTTACACTGACCTACACTATTACTAGTAGTACTATCATTTCCACACTCGTGGAATACCCCTACTTAGTTCAACTGTAAACCAGTGGCAAATACGGAAGCCTCTACAGTACATAAATCATGTACTTACAGGCCAATGAACAATACCAGCTACACATCACTAGATAACTTCCACGATGGTCATTCATTGTACCTTTAATTTTCCTAGTAGAATATGGCGGATTAATATTAATTCAGCATAGAACTTGGAACTAGTTTATCCGGGATTCCAACTCTTTTGAACTGTCAATTCCCATTACAGACATACATACATACATACAGATATAACTAGATAGACATATATATATATATATATATTATATATATATATATA
>WXZC020000313.1:0-12974 GCA_011317855.2 Paelopatides confundens
CGGGCCGCCTGACTCCCTCCGAGCGACGCGTGTCCTCTCTGGTCAGGGACGTCTCTCTCTTGCAGACCGGGCAACCCCCCAGATAGCAACGTGCTAGCGGTCCGCTAGCGTTCCACCGGCTGCTGCACCGGCGGGTAGCTGGCCGGAAACGCTGGCGGAACGCCAGATAAATGGCCAGCTTTTCTCCAGCGGTCCGCCGGCGGACACCGCCAAGAAAACGCCAAGAAAACGCCAAGAAAAGCCGGCAGTACGCCGGCGGATACTGCAAAGACAAAAGCTGGCGGTCCGCCGGTGGAAACAACCTGGTTTACGCCGACCTCTGTTTATACAGTAGCAGCATCCGCCATTATACTGCCAATACAAACTGGCCAGATCTATGAAATACTGTTGGCATGCAGTTGATATAGGGTGAATTGTATGTTGTCCCGGATAGGCACATTAGTTATGTGGCTGCTTGGTAACAATAAATATTATACAAACTATGTAATAGAGTTATATGACAAATAACACATATGCAGACAATAATAACTGACACAACTGTTTAATTTCCATTTGTAATCATTTTATTACTTTTATAACATACAATGACTGAGAATAGAGTTTAAAAGTCACACCTAATTAAAGGATAGCTCCAGAGGTAAAATTAGTTTGGACACATACAATTCATGTTTACTTTCTAGCACATACATAACATATAAAAAAAATATATGATTTAAATACTACAAAAATCAAGGTTTATCAAATTGTTACCATAAGAAAAGAAAGCACACACTTCTATAAGCACATTAAATAACAATAGCTATTTACAAGGTGAAATTTAAGACTATTTGGAAAGATCAGAGAGTACTAGCTGAATGTATATTATTAGCAACAGTTACCATGATGTGCAACACAAAATAAGAAACTAGCTTCTCTCACAAGGTGATTTGGTGAATACATAACACTACATAAGGCATATGGAAGGAAATTCCAATCCCAATAGCGCTAGGTCTGTGTAGATAAAGCACTTATTGAAAATAATACAGCCAATGCAATAATTGAGGATGTGTTTAATTTTTCAGAGATTGTAATATCCTAAGTAGAGCTATAGTCTGTGGAATACAGTCTAAGGCAGGGGTCGGCAACCATTTTGGTCCTGGTCAAATTAGTGACTTTTGACATGAGTTGTCCCAATACTTCTAGATTTGCATTTTTACTAACTATTAAAGTACATTAATGATGAACAGTCAAACACGTGTACAAGGCCTATGGTTGCTTGCAGTACGGTGAGTATACAGACTGTTTATATATTACAAGATATTGGGTATTATTGTGATGTTTCGCTTATACAACAACCTACTTGTTCGTTTTGTTTTCAATTTAGTATAGAGAATTTTTATATGTACAATTTAGACATCGCTCGCAGCCGGGACAATTAACAATGTCATGCCGGATGTAGCCTGTGGGCCTCCTGTCCAGCGATGGGTTTTAGTAAACGATTTTGCAAGGTTTGGAGTAGCTATAAACTTCAATTACATAAGGAAACCATGGGTTGATATAATACATCTGAATAACTGTTCCACTTGGAATAATGTTCCTTGCATGATGAAAGATACAAATCTTCAGCAGGGATCGAAGTACATGTTGTTTTCGTGACAAATTTTCATCGATAGTTAAACCAAAGAATCGCTTTCCAATATATAGCAGAGGCTTATTAAAATAAAACCAATCTTTTAAATGTACCCTTGTAAAAATAGTTGTTAGGACTCTATAACCAGAAAGCCAGAGGAATTACTAGAATTATATAACCAGAAAGCCAGTTTCTTGATTGATACATTGATCATTGAAGAAAGGGCAGCATACCATCTGATAAATGACCACAGCATGGGCAAAAGTCACAACTGGAGCTTCATTTCACCCTACTTACAAAGGTCAAGTTTAGTCAGGTTTAGATAGAGAAAAACTATTAATCTTTTTAAGGAGAAAAAATCCTAGTTGTGGTCACAAGTCCAATGTGTCACACACATACACTTGCCATCATGACCGCATTCATTCCTCGTGCCGTCAGAAATAAAAAACAGTATAAATTTTGAAAAAGTTCTAGAGTCTTCTGTTTATAGAAACCTATGTTTTCTATATAATTATATATAAACCGATACTACAACATATAAACTAGTGTTTCTTACAAATATTCTATATGTAGATATTTTCTAACCTCTATAGTTGTTTCAAGAACACCTTCTGGATTGAGGACAGGGAATTCATCTTCTATATAGATTACATCATGAGTCTATATGAGTTGAATGTAGCCTATAACTCATTGAATATGTTTGCATTACCCTGAATAATATATGATGGATAGAAAATCTTATTGAATTTTGAAAATCTTACGGAGATGCTATAGAAATTCTATACAATTGTTGTCTACCTTTAAATGGATAGTACTACATGTTATCCAACTGTATATTGTTATACATATAGCAGAGATGCCAACACTCAGTTCTTCTCAGCCCAAAAATATGCATTTTGCACCTTAAATCCGTACTTTTTATTTTTAGTTGGTATAGACTACCAGTTAGTGAGTGATACTTCAATGCCAGGTTAGACCTAGTAAATTTGTATAATTGCAATCATGAAAGACTTCGTCTAGTGTAGTCCGAATGATTAAATTGATACCATAACTAAGCGCACTTTGGGTGTATTAATCCAAGTAAAAAATGATGGCTGTTTGAGAACTAGCCTAACATAGTCCTGCAAAATAATGTTGTAACCTTGGTCGCTGTCTTACATTTGTTTAGTTATAATTAGTGTATAATTATTGACTAACGTGAGTATTTGATTATGCCATAGGATATGTTACACTAGTATGTTGTGCTACACTAGTATACTACAGGAATCGTGCACAGCTTGGCATTCAGCTAAAGGCAATACATTACATAACATAAGGCCAGTAGGAAAGGCCTAAATATGCTAGAGAAAATTCTATAGAAATTTGTTTCTAACTTTTGTACCAAAATGTTGTCATGACAGAAGTGACAAAGTGATTTGTTTTTCGTCGAAATTTACATACAATTTCCAAATCGAAAATCTGAATACATGATAATATGAATAGTAGTCAATGGTATTTCTAAACTTCACACCCCACCCCGTTCAAAAAATAACAGCTACACATACAGGGACCGAATTTCACGTATAGTTTGTCGCTAAATGCGAGTGGAATTTTGTGATTGCGAGCAGAAAGTAAAAGGCACTCGCATTTTTTAGCTGTTTTTAGCTTGTGGCAAAATCAATGAGATTCGACCCCTGACATAAACTTAGTGAAATGAAGTAAAACAAACCATGTTTGTCAATGTGAATTGATGAAATCACATGTCATCGTACAAATACAGTTAAAAAACTTCGTCATCAGTTGCAGCAGGATTTGGTCTCGACTTTCTCCCTCCTGCACGGTCTGATGAACCCTTCAAAAAACGGACCACCGACCTCTGTATCTCCGAAGATGTTGCCTTTGCAGTTGGCGGATTTTTCCGTACAGACTCTGTAAGGAAAGAGTGATATTTGACATTATAATAAATCGGACATAGTTGAAAAAAGCATTGAATACTACTTAGTTAAAAATGAGCATGTTTTGTAAAGCAGAGTACTGTGCATTAATTTAATCATAAATATAATGCAACACAAATATGCATAATGATTTCTTCTTTGATAGTTTTAGCCAGAGCTAAATTAATGACTAATTTGGTACATTTGCTGTAAGGAACAACTGATTGAATTGGGGGAGCAAAAGTGCAGCAATATACATAACCAGAAAGCCAAAAGGCTTACTGATTCCTTGCTAGGTATGATAAAATAACATAACATTTACATTCCAATACAAGCTTCATGTACTGACTGTGGATCTATCTATGAAGTATTTGACCAAGCTGTACTTTTTGAGTTATCGCGTTTCCAACCCAATGCGTCACATACAGGCAATCATGACCATATATTCTTTAAGCTCTGTTACTTGTAACAATAGTCAGTTTATTGGATGTTTATTTGAAGTTACACATGTTCAAAGCTATAACCAGCAAGTTGTTTTCCGATCCACTGAAGGACAGTATTGTATACACAGCTGGGCATATTAATATACCTGTGAAGAATGCCAAACATAAAACAGTCATTGGTGGTTCAATTGTAGTTAAGCCTCGACCATCCTTAGTCTCTATAGTATTTTGTATTTGCCTTTAACAGTTGGTAAAGACCAGACACCAGTGCCCAGGCTACGAGATGACTGTCTAGAGGTGGCCTTTCGGAGGCCTCACAAGAGTCCTTACGGGAGAACCAGTTTATTTGTAGTGTAAGCGTAATGGCCTGCGCTCGCCAAATATATAAAGAGCAGCAGCCAGACTAGGTAGAAACTCCGGCTCTTGGATAAGCCTGACCCTGTGACTCAAAACTTATGTGACCCAGCTTCACTGACAAAGATTGGAGGCAGCCCCTACACCTATCTGAAACCACAGCCACAAGAGTGTTCTGTGAGTCAGATCTGATAAGGAGGCTTGTGCCATGGGTTCATACAGTGGGCCTGCTGGACCAAAAGTGGGCCAGCAGTCTGGTCACTGGCCTATTAATGGACATATCCATGTTGTAGCATACCGTGGAGCCATCGGGGAAACCCCTGATGAATCTCGCCGACCGGTAGCCCTCATCAAACATCACCTTAAAGGAGAACTGTTCTGGGGCCTCACTACTCAGGGTAGCATCGTTCTCTGAGCAGCACTAACCGAACCTTGACAATCTAGAATCACAAGTTATGAAAGTGGACTGTCTCATCGACCCGGCCGCCAAGGCGGTAACGCCCACATGCTCGGAAGGAATGCCGGACGGTTCCATGCAGTAAGTTCCTGCACTCTGTGATGGAACACCTGGCATCCGAGCTGAGCAACTAGGTCCAGCTAGTCCGGCTCTTGGACTCCACCACCAGATGGAGGAGCGGGAAACAAGACTGACGTGGCCAGAGCGGTGCTATTAGAAGGATGTGTGATTCAGGATGACGGTGGAGTGGGCATCTCTAGGGGAGGAAGGGAAAGAGGCTGACCAGGGCGGGACTGTCGCTCGCTCATTCCTACCACCCCATTTTCCCTAGTCGGTGGAAAGTGACAGGGTAAGTATAGAAAAGGGTGATGTAAATTCAGTATTTTCGGGTATGGCTACACTGCGCAGAATCGGTATTATCAGAGTTTAACCATGTTCGTGATTATGTACACTGTTGACCAGTTCGACTAAGGAATAACAGTCCGTATAAATACTAGATAGTTGTGGGTATATGTGCATACCTAATGTTTTCAATATTCTTGTTTGTGGTTAATTATGTTTGATATCATCGGTGTGGGTATGTGGCATAAACAATAGTATTTATAAAGGTATTCTTTACTGGCAACAAAACCCATTGACAAACTTACTTTCAAGAACATCTTTAATTGACAATTTTTCAAATGCCATTTTTCCTGCCATCCCAGTCCAATTCAGCTTGGTGGCAACATCATTTGTAATCAGCTCCAGCATGACTCTTTTTACACAATCCTTCACTGTGGCACCACCAATGGTTGATACTCTCCTTACCTAAAAATAAGAAAAAATATATATATATTACGGAAAAATCACCATAAGCTAATTCAACATTTGGCTCACGAAACAAATGTTTTTTTTATGTGGAGGTTAGTTACAGTAGTATACTCAACTGTGCTTTTTACGTGACTCGCCTAGCGGGGACAAAAACGTCACGGCCGAAAACGGCAACTTAAAATCAAAGAACCCACACTCAACGCAAACCAAGCGAAAAAAAACACCCTTACCCACTCCATCTAAAGTGAACCTTAGATTATACCAAACAGCTATCACCCGGAACCTGCTCGGAGATCCTGAATAGTACACGCAAACCAAGTGAAAAAATGTAATGATATATCAAATAGATATTACACGGCACCCGCCCGGAGACACCGAACGTCACGCCACTCCAATATGGACACCCAACTACAAAGCCACAAACGGACGATCTGAGCGAACCACAACAAAATGCCCCCGAACCCAATGGGCCATGACAAAACCCCGGGGTCTGGACACTATGGCGGAGTGCCTGTGCACTGCTTAACCCACCCTCCTTCCACTGTACAGCACTACGCTACTCCTCGTTTTAAACATTATGTGTATGGATATAAACGCTACTGTATATATGCTACTGACATGAACTGCAAAAACACCATCATTTCGGGAAATTATCTCGTCTTCAAAGATCCCATACATTAATTCGTAAAACAAACAAAGTTTAACATTTATACCATAAAGTGTACTTTATAGCTGCTATTAAAATCCACAACCCTTCGGGATAACAATATAAATATGTGTGTATTCACAGTGGCAAGGTCGCGACAGTTTCACGCCAGTGTTTACATAGCACGCGCTGACTGAGATTTTGTATGAAATAGACGGTCAAAACTCTCCGAGAAGCCAAAGGGACAGATCGTGATATGCATAGACAAAATAATTCTACAGAATCCTATAATGTTTACCCTCTGTACTGTGCGAACAAACCTCACTTGAACATACCATGTCCAACTCATGCTCAGCTTTAAAATGTAACTTTCTATAGTCTATTGCCATTAATATAGCAACATTTCTTTTGTACCAGTCATTTGCGACGCTAGCCAAGGGGCCATTATTTTTTACTGAAATATGGTGGTTCAAGATTATACTACCAGTCACCTTGTAATGCATTATTCCTTGTATATGTAATTTAACTTGTTTGAGCCAAGACACTCAAGGGAAATATTTAATATATAGGTACAGTTAAGGGCGTTTTGAGAATATTGTGTATTGTGCTACTACGACCTAGGGCATGCTACACTATGTACGCTTGAGTGTACCTTGGCTAGTGGTTCAATGATATGCGTACGTTTTGTTTTTGGTGTGTAAACGCTTAACTGAAATTTCTGAACATTGATAGCCCTACTGTAGATGAAACCAGTTAATTTAGCTTGCAATATTTCAATATTAATTTTATTTTATGCCATTAAATATGTTTAACATATTTGGAAAAATAAGCACATTGCAAATTAAACAAATATATATGTGTTAGTCCCTGATAACACAGGTCCTTTCAAAACCTTAATGTGTAATAAAAGAAATTGCTTTCACAGCATGTTGTTTTATTACAATTTTAATTTAAAATGTGCTTACCAAATATTTTTCCAAAGCCTTGTCTCCTTTAAGAGTTTCATCAAGCTCCTTTAACTCCTCCAAAGAAGTTGCTGGTATGACTAAACCATCACACAGATCAATTTCGTCTTCTTCCTCGGTCATCCCTACAGTCATCGCCTTCAGTAAAGTGTTATTTATTTTAACCTGTTCTTTTAATTCTTTGATTTCTCCTTTCAGCTGTGTCAACAATGTCAATATTGTACGATTTGTTGCTGTAACAAAAAAGTGATATGTTCATAGTTTAATATACCATTGCAAAATATGTTATTTTTCATTGAATGACAATATTGCCTTCATGCTCCACCACTACTCTACAGTTGGTCGATCATTGTAGAATATGCTTACCACTCATCCCCAATAGAAATGTACAAAATATTTAATTCTACTTGTTTATAGATATCACTTCAGCCTTGTCAATTTGCCATATATATATATATATATATATGAAAGAATGTGATATATCATTATTATGGGAAATACAAACTAGAAGGTTCTACTGCATATATTTTGTGATGTCATGGCAATGAACCAGAATATTGGTATTTAATATACAACTGACAGACAGACAGTTAGGCAGAATCGTTCCGATGGCGCAAAAAAACCCATCCTAGATGTTGTTTTGTGCACACTAGGTCGCCACAATCACTATTCTTTTCAGGGTTGTCATATACTTGATGAAGTACACCTTTAAAACATTTCGAAGAGTGCACGTAAGTTTCAAAACATGTTGCATTATAAATCATGATCATCTAGAGAGGACACAATTAAATCTCCTGGTACCAGTGGCATTTTGCACTCATCAATTTTTGGGGACAAAAGGCTTCTGATACACAAGCTTGATTCTAGTCCAGGGGCATGGACTGGGTACAGATTCTATAATTCTGCTTCAGACAAATCAAAGTGTAGCAATGACTAATCCTCAGGACTACTGTCAAAATAACACACTGCAAGGTGTACATACCATTGACTGTATGATTACTCTCGGAGTAATGGACAGCTACAGATGGCCGCGGGACATATGTGGGTGGAGATGGCCATGACGATGTGGTTGGTGTTGTATGCTGTGATGTTGATGGCAATTGCGATGGACGGCGATGGGTCGTGGACAATACAGTTGATGGTCTTGGTGGTAATGGTGGAGTGGGAGCCACTAACAAAGTATCTTCATCTTCATTCACCTCACCTTCCTCATCTGAAGAAATGTATCTTCTATTCACCCTATAGTAAATTTTAAAAAAGCTAACAAATGTAAAACTAGACTAGCAATTTAGTGTCAGATAATAAACATATCTTACAGTAGTAGTTCGTTGTGGTTGACAAGGCCAGACAGATCATTTTGCGGTTACATCAGATGCTTTACGACAGTTTAACCTTTCCTCTATGAAAAAGGTGTCAAGAGATATACAGTAAACATGTAATGCATATTTGGAATGTAATTTGACAGCTCTATGGATAACATAACATGTATATGTTCAAAATGAAGAACACGCACCTTTTACGTCTTTTGTTTGAACCCTCCGCATCTGACTGCAGGTCGGAGGTATCTTCGGCTCTAATCATCTGCATGCGCCCTCTCTCAAATGAATCTGTAATACACAGGAATAGAAAATAGAAAATAACTGTTCTTGAATACTATCCTTTACTTGTACAGTATGTGTAATTATACTTACAGCTTGGAAAAAAATGTCTTGAGACACTTTACAGGATTTTGTATGTTTTGTACGCTTAGCCAAACCTCATTCCACTCTACAATGCAGTGTCCCAGATAAATTATTATGACGTGAATGGATTATTTTTTCACCAACACTGTACAGTGGAGTGATGTGTCACTATGAGCTTTGTCCAATATCGTATGTACATTGAAAACAAAACTATGCTGACATACCGACTGTAATGGAACGGATAATACCCAATAGGCCATAAGTCAATTTATACAATGTACAGTATTGTATAATCTGTTAAACGTACAATATCGTCATAGAAAAGTAAAGTTGTCCTATACATACTGTAGTTGCTAAAAAGATTGGTTAACAGAGCCAATGTAATATTCTCCTAGCACTATTGTGAATTTTTAGATTGAGGTCAACATGTTAGGATGGGGGAGGGGTGGGCAGGGATGATATTGACAGTCCTATCATATCGCATAGAATTGAAAACAGTTACTGTACATTACATGTACTGTATATGTATGTCCAGTATGTAGGAAAGATTCTTTCCCTAACATGGATATACCATGCAGTAGGCTGGTTTATCATTCCACAACGGAAAGCATATTTGTTTGCTTTGTCACAAATTTTCCGTAAATTATATTTAACCAAAAGAGGACTTAGAACACCTTTTTTGCAACTGTATGTGTACTTTATGTATTAGTGGTCAATTTAGATGGGCATATGTATGCCCTGGTACTGTAAGTTCACTGTACATGTGCACATGTAAACATTAACCATGCATACTCCCCAAAACATACTGGGCTGGGTATTCACAAGCTTCTATTCTATACTTACCCTGGGGAACACATCAACATAGCATACAGTATTATCTAATCTAGCTCAAATATGGGGATATAATATGTTAAGAGTGGTGATGTCTGTCACTAACCTCTACAGTATGTGTGTCATTATTTCCCCACGCAGACAGCATCTGCGTGCCTAAAACTAGCTCCAAATTTTGCTGTATCGGATTTACGTTTTACAACGTGCTTGTGTAGCCTATACATTTAGCCTAACACACTAGGTCTATACAACTTTTCCATGTGTTAGCCCAATTCGAAATTTGTAACGAGTTTGTAAACAAATCTTGTTTTGGCGTCCGCAGGTAGCCTGTACTTTTGCCTAACACATTAAATCAGTACACTTTTTTCCTGTGTTAACCTTAGTTAGTTGGAAGTGTTTCGGGTTTGTAAGCAAACATATTATAGTTGTTGTTGTTTTCCTTCCCCAAGTGATCAGGGTGTTGACTCCCTCCCCCACATAGGTCGTAGGGTTAGTGACTGACGACAGTGCGAACATTAAATATTCATATTTAAGCTAGATGGAAATATGCTATTTTGATGTGTTGACCAGGTAAGTATAGAAAGGCGAAGTAAATATGTAAATATTTTATCAGTAAGATAATGTACACTATTTTTAAACATACCAGTTTTCGACAATATCCTTACAGCATGCGTTGTCCAGTTCACAGCAGGTGGTTCTTGCATCCTGACAGCCTTTTGGAACCTCACAGTGGACTTATAAGGTGGCCAGTAACATGTGGTATCATCTATGAACCAGTTTGTGGGTACCATGCCGACTCCATCTTCATCTGTAAAAACTACTACTGCATATTTTTGAGCTGCCATACTGCAAAGGAAAAGTACTGTCGTCCATGAAATTCCATGAGTTAAATGCAGTGCAGGAGGGGAATGGCAACTTGCCGTTCTTTGTAATGTAACAGAACATACTTCCTGATAATATTTAAAACTGGAGCAACATGAAATTGGTCAGACAATCTGGACACAGTATAAACTCCTAATGTGCACGAATCCAGCGGATATGTATAAAATGAGTCTGTATTTGTAAATCTTCGGAAAAGAACATAGTCAGTATCGTTGCTGTGATAAATGTTCTGTATCACAACAATGTGTGTACCAATTTGCACACAGTTGTCCCCTTCTGTGAGCTTAACTGTAAAATCTTCCATATGGAGCTCTTTATATTGAAGACACGCCCGTCGAATACCATCTGGTAGGGGGCCATTTTGATGTGGTTTCTGGAGTAATTTTCTGTGTAAAACTTGTTTTGGTTTATAGCTTTGCTCTGATAATCGACGGATGGCCTGCTGCAGTGGTGATGTAGGCTTTCGAATCAGTTGTTTTAGTGACTTAAGAAAATTTTCAAAAGGAAAACCTGAAATGTTGTTCAGGGATCCATGCTTCTTCACATCACCAGTGAGGTGCAACAGACAATGAACATTGTAGGTCAACATGTTTTTGCCATATACGGAACCAAAATGCTTTACAAATAGGACTAGCAATTCGTGGGCATAATCACAGTGTGACGTGGAAAGAGATGGACTAAGTAAGACGTATATGCCAACACAAAGCAACATGAAATTGTTATATAGAGTAATCGGCAAGCTATCTAGTAGGACAATTGGACCAGTATATAAAAGAAATTGTCTAAATTCTGTAGCTTTCCACCGTAAATATTCTCGCATAGATCTTGGTTTCCGAGCAAATTCACAAGGAATAAATGGCCTCAGTGATATTAACGAAGTTGATATGCTATCTAAAACACGTGGTCCCAATCTAGTCTTCAACGGACCCTTCGTCCATAACATTATGAGTTTCCTCATGACACCCAAGCAAACAAGATGCATATAGTCTTGTGGAAAACAGCTTACCATGCCAATTCCTAATCTTGATAATGGTGTTGGACCAAGGTGGTGTTGCGTGTCTACCATATTATCAAAAGAGTCATCTGTACGCAGATCAGCATCCGTCTCGGGGAATGTTACTTTTTCCAAATACAGCCCACGTTGGATACATTTGTCACATCCACTGTAGCCATTAAACATCTTTATATTTTTTACTAATGCACGGGCTGGTGCATCGCAAATAAAAGAACTGATCTTGAAATTGTAATTGATATCATTGTATGTTATTCCCTCCTTATTTAAATGTGTAGTTTCATCCACAAAGGTATTAAGAAAATCAAGGTTACAAGGTTTGTGATTTCCATGAAACAAACCTATCACAAAAGGAATTCTCGAGGAACAATTTGTGACCATCCCTAAAATTGGCCAGAATTGATCGTTTGTACTTTTAAACAGGGGGAGCCCATCAACATTTACCTGTAGCTCTAATGCAGCACAAACATCAAAATCCAAGTTGGTTAAATTCCCTAAAATCCCCTTCTGAATACCAAAGTGATAGTAGAAACCACCAGAAACTGATGTGGTTATGTAATCCAATTTAGTATGCAGTAATGTTCTGGGGTCCTTTGGTAACTCTGGGTGCCGTTTTCCAAGTATTTTCAAAAGTCCAGACAGGGCAGAATGAGTAACTTTATTTTCAATAGCCCATATTGACAGGTCTGATTGTAAAGTATCTTCTGTAGAGTCACTAACAGCAGGGTCAGTCTCAGATGACGAATAATCGAAATGTTCAAATTCATCATGGTCACTGGCTTCAGTATCGCACACTGTATCCTCACTATCCAAATTATATTGTGTTTCTGTAGGTACAGCATTACCAGACACACTTTCTGTATTGGCATACTCGTTTACTAATTCCAAATTTGGATGATTGCAAGTCAGGGCATATGCGAATGAAGTTTGGTTACTCCTAGCATTACATATTTGATCATCGTGTAATGCATTCTGATTATCTTCATTGTTTGATTCTTGCAATATTGTGTTGATATGTTTGTCAACTTCATTTTGTATTTTTCTCCGTTTTGTGCGACCTGGAATCTCATGGAAGTCCATGTTTCTACCACTGTTGTCTATTTACTGTGTAAAAAATGGAAAGTAGAGTATATTGTATGCGTACATTTATACCTACTGTACTTTGGTGACCACGATTCATGAAGTTCTGTTCCATTTGTTTAGGAAATAGTGAACACCAGTCGTGAAGTGGGAACTCCCCAAACTCCCTCGACTTCACGACTACTTGGCGGACATATTCCCCAAAACTTCTTGGTTTGGGTATTTACGAGCTTCTATACTTACCATGGCCAGCCAATATATTTGCATTTATCCCATTAATTGACCTAATC
>WXZC020000314.1:0-12974 GCA_011317855.2 Paelopatides confundens
AGAACAACAGTGTATACAAACAGTGTCATAGAATACATAACGTGCGGGTTACACAATAATCTAAATTTGCAGGTTATATTCGGCGCATACATGGTTACAATGAGCATTACACACAATAAGTCAAATGTATGTGTACAAATGTACCGTATAATGTGAGCAACATGAAGCGAACACGTGTGTGGATTATCATAAATAACTTTATCTCATTAACATTCATGAGAAACATAGAACATTTTGTATTTTTCTACAAATTCGAATATAACTCAATAACGAAATATGCTTCTTTTCATCCAAACATCAAATTGAATGATACGATTATCGCAACATGAGTCCTAGTTAGGCCTAAACGAACGTAACAATTACATTTGTTTGTAAATATTATAAAGAAGTGAAATATTACAACATAGTGTACCATATTCACTATGAATATTTAATGTTTACAAATTAATTTCTTCTTTTTCAGACAAAAAAGCCAACTTCATAAAAGCCCTGAAGGAAAGATATAAATTACAATATGACGCAATCCAGCCTATACCGTACATCAAGGACAGGCTATATTGTGTAGACACGGTATTTGTCGAGGGCGGTACCGAGTTCTATAAAGGTGCGACGGAGAAAGAAGGTATATGGGTACGTGTGGATTCGTACAAAGATATCTTCACCGACTCTCGAATTAAAGCCAAGCGTCGTGCAATGGTGTAAAAGATTCACCTTTAAATAACGTAGATATTCTAATTCTTCTACGGTTGAGGCAATTGGGCGGCGATTTATCTATTTACATAGCAATAAAACTGTTCTTAGTACCACGTGATCCTCGAATTAAATCTACCGATATTAGACGTATTATTGAAAGCTGTTCTTCTGTCGAGGTACTCCTAGACGGATATGATGAGTTTCCTGATAAGGATACCGATACAGGAAGTGACGTAGAACGTATTATTAAGAGGAACATGTTTGAGAATACTGATGTTTCAATAACAACCAGATATCTTCCAAAGGACTATGATAAATCAAATACTAAGCGAGTTAGATTAATTGGATTTGATGATACCGCGCGCGATCAGTATATTCGCAAGGCGGTTACTGGGGACAACGAACAAAGCGTTGCTAAAATTAAGCGCGCGTTAAAGGATAACCCAATCATTGATGACTTATGTCAGATTCCTCTTTTCTTTGTTATGTTTGCTCACATGACTCATGAAGGAGAACACTTTCAGGAATTTAAGTCAGTTACAGATTTCTTTCGCTACATGATTAAATGTTTCCATGGCCACATGAAAAACAAATCCCTGGATAAGAACACAAATGTATACAATGTTCAATATGAAATTAAACACATGGAACTCAGTAGAGTAGCGTTTGAAGGGCTCAGTAAGGAAAACCAACAACTTTCATGGGATAAGGACGAACTCTGTAAACGACTTGGTCAATCATTTTATAACCACTATATTGCAGTTGGTATATTGGTAGAGGAAGAAGTGTTTGCTGAGACAAACGAACATACTTCTGCTACAAATATACGGACAAAGACTGAAGTAATGTTCTATCATAAGCTGTTCTGTGAATGGTATGCGTCTTTTAGACTGGTAGAAATTGCTGCTAACAAAGATGCAGTTACGCTGAAGGATATTCTTGATAAAATGGATCCATTTGATCTGCAATACGTATATCGATTCAGCTGCGGGATTAACTCTACAGTTGGGAGTAAAATAATAGAATATTTAAAGAAAAGAAAAGACGGTGATAAGTTTGCAATCCTTTGCATCCTGGAACAGACTGGTAAGGTAGATGACATCAAGGAGACCATCAGAGAGTTGTGTTCTAAGGACATTGACATTTACAATAGTAACAGCAAGCTACTTCAGAGGTCTACCATACAGCTACTTGTTATTGCAGACAGATATAAAGTAAGTACGGATATTATTAATGTTCAATTATACATACTTACTGTGATTCAGTATTTAATATTCAATAAAACTGTTTAATCAAAACTAAACATTGCAGGTTTAGCAAGCATGGCTTGTTCAAGAGAGGGTGGTATAATGTTATAGTTTAGTAGACGAAGACCAAGAGTATAACACGTTGAACATGTGTGCATCTGTTCACCAGTTCTGATCGTTTATTTAGCGTAGCTATTTCCCTATGGTAAATGATATAATACGTATTGGTGTTGCATCAATAGCATCTCTGTGCTGCGTTAGAGTATGCCCGCACCCTGGCTAGAATCATCCATGTTATTTTATAATCTATGTTGGCGTTCTTTAACTGCCATATGTGTTTACTCAATTCATTCTGGTTACCATATGTTTCCTTCTAAATCAATTGTTTATCGTTCGGTTTGATTATGGCACATATGATAAACTGGCACAATTATCTTTTTCATATTCTTCCCATAGTTCCATAGGGGTTGTTTCGTGCCTCTCCTCAATCTTCCAATAATGCATTTAGTATAGGCTTGTTATAATAATTGTTAAACTTTTTTCTGTTTTAAGCTGATAGTAGTTTCATTACTCAAATGTCTACAACGTAATCATTATTGTAACCCTTAGTCTCAGGTCACATCCCATGGCACCTCGTAGTATCCCCACTGCATGTCGTGTTCTAGATCGTTCTGAAAGAAGAGACAATCCACTTTCAGAACTTATGCTTCTAGATTTTCAAGATTCAACCAGTGGTGCTCAGAGAACGCCTACTCATAATATTGCATCTCTGGAGCAATCCTCTTCCTTCTTGAAGATGGGGCTGTTTGACAAGGGCAAATAGGTTAGTACCGACAATAACTACCGGTCAGACATAGGTGAAGTCCATTGAGGTTTTACCGATAGCTCAACGTTAGACAACAATCAGGTCATATATCACCTGGTTAAAGCTATGACCATTTGTAGACCGGTGACCAGCCTCATGGCTCTTCTTGGTCTATCAATGCAGTTCTAGAGACGCTGATGTGCCCGCCCTTGGAAGCTATGACACAGGCCTTACCAGACCTGACGCACAACCACTCATTCTTGCAGGGCGGCTTCAGACATACGTAATGTATGCCCCAAAATCGTCTCGGTGAAGCCATGTCACATTAGGTTAGAGTCACACGGGGTCAGATTGATCCCGGACCTTGAGTTCCTACCTAAAAATCAGACACTCGAGTCCATCCCTGGTGATATTATTATCCAAGAGATCAAGGGCTTCTCATCCATTGCAGAGGACAAATTCTGGTACCAGGTCATGGCACTGAAGTGGTACATACACATGGTCGAACACTTAAGGGCCTCATCGAAGCTGTTTTTTTTTTGTCGAAACATTTATTTAACCATATAAATGTACAAAAAATATGCATTTAGCGTAAGAAGTATAAATAGGTTTGATATGTAAATTTCCATTCGTAAGATAATTTACATGAATACAAAGTACTGTATATACTGTTATTGTGGAGATACAACCGAAGCTGTTATCATCTTATACATGGTCCCCTTACAAAGAACAACTATACAAAGAACATATATGCAAAAAACAACTGTACAAATATACAAAGATGGAAACAATAAATAAGAAAAAAACATTACTACGTATACTTATATAATATGTATTTTGTAAGTTGCGTTTAAATGATTAAATGAGTTCAGAGTATTGCAAGATTTAATATATGTTGGAATAGAGTCCAAGTCACTAGGGCCTCTGAATTTAATAAAACGTTGGATACTTAAAAAAATGCAGAAATATGGATTAATGCGATCACCCCATATAGGGAAATTATGGGTTGAGCTAGAAAAGTAAGAGTTAAAATATTCGGAAAGTAAGCCATTAATGTATTGGAACATAAATATTGCAAAAATATGTGTAACATTTTACAAATAAAAACAATGGCCCAAATGGAGATAAATAAGGGGCACCGCTGATAATTCTTAACTCACGTTTTTGTAGGATATTAATCATATTGATATGCGAACGGAAAGTTGACGCCCATATCAAGTCCACATATGATGTACGGAAGAATAATGATATTGTATAAAGTTGAGAGCACTTCTGGTAATATAATTCTTAGTCCTATAGGGAATACCAATAGACTTACAAGCTTTACGGCAAATATTGTCAATGTGATCAATCTAGGACAGCTTGATACACCAATACATTTTGTAAAATTTAAAAAAGGAACCGCACTAGTGCCAACGGTAATCCATAAGTTTGTTAATTGCAAGTTACTCTGCTGATGATACAATATAATATCAACCGTTTTACAAGAATTAAGATGATGTTTAGTACAGGTAAACAATTTTTTACATATTGAGTAAAGCATTATTAATTTAAGATATTATAAACTTTGGATTGGAACCACTATAGAGAATATTAGTAGAATTTCGAGGGTGATCATTGAACTTTGTTCGCCCTCCCTTGGAGCCCCTACACGACGACGTCCAGTTATAGCATTTCGCGATGGTTGTCCGAAGCATGCCCGCAGAAGAGTGAATACACACGAGATCCGGGCACGCAGCGTCGGTAGCGCTCTTTGCAGGCGAGCCATCCATGATATTCTGAAGGCCGCAGCTTGGAAAACACCCTCCACTTTCCTCGCGTGCTATCTCACAGATACTCTTGCTGCCGAAGCGGCATTTGGCCGTGCTTCACTGGTGCGTTATTTCCAGGTTAAATTCACGGACCAGTTTAACGGTGCCACTCTGCAATTTAGATGTGTGGACCATGGTAAGAACGGAGTCAATATTGCGACACATATACTACATAAGCTTCCGTCGGGAGATGTGTCTCGGCTACCTCATTTTACGAACTCTGTTAGGGTGGGACCAAACACTTACTTGCCGCCTATATTATGGGTTCTCCCGCTAGAACTCTCGTGAGGACCGCCGAGCCATATAGCCAGGGCACGGATGTCCATTCTTCAGCCAGGAGACTCAAGCAAGAAAGTAATTAAGAGGCTCTTGTCACCAATGTCGGTGTTCCCTCCCCCTCCGCACCCAACGCTCTTTTCACGCTAAATAAACTCCGAATGAGCTACATTAGCTTGAAAGATGCGATTTAAATGTGTTGCCCATGGTATATAGAAGCTCGTAAATACTTATATCGGTAAATGTTTGGGAATTCAACCAATGAGGTGTAAATTGAAATAGCATGCATGCATATACACAAAGAAATGGGCAAATACATATTCAAGAAACCAGATGCACAGAACACATTAACAACCGTAATAATTATATGAACAAATATTGCTGAAATCTGCGAGCTCGTCGGTAAATTTATCCTGCACATAATTTCCCCAAAATACCGTATATAGTAGTTTGGTATCTATAGGAATGATGGCTTGGCAGTATTCAGTGAAACACCATAAAGAACACAAACAAATAAAGAAGGATCTATGTCAAATTTTCTGCTAATATGACTTACATATTACCATCGAGGTTAATATTAAAGTTGGTAATTATTTAGATATCAACTTGAATAAATGCGAATATGGACCTTTCGTGAAACAACACGCTTTATGTCAATGCCAAATCCAATCATCCATCAAACGTCCTGAAAAATATCCTGCAATATACCAACAAACGCCTTTGCGAGATATCCGCCAACAAGTATATGATCGACCATACAACACTACAACACCAGCACACCCATAATATATCCGCAAAAACGGCTATTCCCAAAAACCTAGCTACAAAAAACATGTCGCAAAAAGCTCCGGAAACCATGCTGGAAG
This sequence comes from Paelopatides confundens, assembly GCA_011317855.2. Classification (NCBI taxonomy): domain Eukaryota; kingdom Metazoa; phylum Echinodermata; class Holothuroidea; order Aspidochirotida; family Synallactidae; genus Paelopatides; species Paelopatides confundens. Next base: position 5,699 of record WXZC020000314.1, read on the forward strand.
CACCATATGGTATAATCCACCCTTTAGTTTAAACGTCTCTACAAATATTGGCAAATTATTCCTCAGTATAATTGACAAGCAGTTCCCCATGGTAGCGATTTCAATAGTGGTTAAAGCATCCGTCGTGCATCCGGTTGGGGGTTCGATTCTTTGCCGATTCATTGCCAATACTTTAAAAAGGGAGCTACTGCTGTGTTACTGGATGATCATGGTTAAATTATCATAATGGGGCCAGTTGGGTGTCTGGATGTAAAATTCCACCCGACGTGAAGTGTAAGTAACAAGCCACTTCGGCTACCCACATGTATATGTGGCAGCTTAGCGTCGTAAAATAACTGAAACTATAAACAACTATAAACTATAAGATTTATAATCGTATCATCGTTTAATAAGCTACAGATGCAGTGATAATGTATCCAATAACATTGGTTCTCATAGCACTTTCTAAGATTATGTAAGTGGAAAGGATATTACTGGCAAATTTGACGATGCCCACCTCAAATGAAAGAGTGAACGTTGACTTTTCTAATCACAGAAAAATACATTTCCCTTCTCCGTCAGTCAATGGATTTGTTTTTTAGCCATTGCAAACTCATTAATGAATCAAATATATCAATGCTGCGGATATATGTGACATCTTGTGATATAGGATAGTCATGAATTGTAGAAAATACAGTATTTAACCCCGAATACCTAAAAGTAGTGTTACTGTAGTACATGCCTCGAGTAGAGGGATGAAACGCGATTCGAAGTATATACCTGACTTAACATGTACACAGTAAAGTAACAAGATACATAGTCGACCGATTACATCATTAAGTTCCAATTAGTACTCTATTTATATAGTATACAACAATTAGTAACCGTCTACTCAACTCATCATGATTGTATTAATCTCAAATAAATACATTTGTACAATATTTTTCAATTCATTTGTTATTTGTTCAATACATTATATTCTTAATTTCTATAAATTCTCACGACGTTACCTTTTACGATTATCCATCGAATAACTAATTCTTTAAGCCTACATTACTAGTCTACCTTAATTTAATCTAATCCATGTTTTTCTGTTTTTCTGTTTGTATGTTTTCTTTTTAAAATCAATACATGAGTAAACAAATACACATAAATAAATAATCACAACTTTTCTTATTTGTGCATCGCTCTATTTGTGCTTATTTCTCAATTTATATTATTTCTAACATCATAATAATTTGTATAATCCTAACCAAACCTAATATATTTAACAATATTATCAGTAACTCTGTTTTTCATTCTAGATTCCTATCTCATGTCTGCATCTATCTGAATGCACTCCAAGAGTTGATGAGTCTGGTCTGAACCTTATTATGGACTCTGGTCTCTCACTCTCTGTCATGAGTTCACTCCAGAAGATATGGATCGGTGACGACTGTTTGACACTGACCAGTGAAGAATTTGCGACCATCTTAGGTTACTTCTCACAGTTTACAAGCTTCAAGGAGCTGATGTATGTATTACATGGTAGACGTTAAAATAATAATAACAGTTCATTTACTTAATTTAATCATTATAAGTAGAATGTAGAATGTATATATATGATGTATGTAAATGATTTGATTTAATTATTGTATTTACTTTAATAATGAAGTAATTGTTAACGAAATTTTGTAGGATGTTATTATAAATCAAACAAAATAAAGTGGAATAACACGGGATAATTAGATTTTATATTGGGCCAGTGTGAGGGATGTTTCTTTGTTTAATTAATTATTTACAGGAGGTGAGTCTTAAATTGAAATGATGAATTAAAATGTGAATATGATCAAACAATATTTATACAAAGGGGTAGAAGGATTATAATAGGTAGTGTGCGCTTAATAACCATTCTGAAAAAAAAATGCAATTTCGGTTTGCAAAATAATTAAAATTAAAGTTAAAGTTAAAATATAACATATGTAAATGCTTATGTATATAAACAACCCATATATAAATATATATATATATAAACGTCAGTTAAATCATCTCACAACAAACACACAAGTATGAAAACATAAGGCTTTTGCCACATATAATATGTGTTCAATACAATACAAATTGTCAAGAACCAATGGTGTTAGAATTCATCCTATGCTGTTTTGTTATTTATATAAAGTTAAACAATTATGCCTGGACTGATGAGCTAACATAATTCAGACATGAAACATATCTAAAGGTAAATATCTTGAAAACCAAAATAGATATTGACCGATGACCTGCACTATAATTGTATATTTAATGCAGAGCTATGAAATAGGGACAACCTCTATAAACGAGTCGATTAATGAAAGTACGTTATCTGAGGGTATTACGTCATAATTGTTAGGATATGAAATACAAACTGCAAAATATGTCGGTTAGGCTCTTCTGTACTTGTTCCTTATGGTATAAGTGCATAAATGGTACAGTAGAAAACTGTAGTTCAAACTTGAAATTATCATCACCAAGTTCGTTCATATTATATGTTAGCATGTGTTTATAAAACAAAAGTGTGATCTTAAGTCATCTTGATTAGAATGATAGCTCAGCTATTTTCTGTTATATCTGTTTATCGTCATTGGTTTGGTAAATAATAAACCTGACTAGAAGGACATTCATCTTCTAGTCTTACACGATGTTTACTCTGCTTCCATCTATAGATTTGAGTATTATGTTCTGCCAGATACTGTCCCAGTTGCATCGATTCCAGCGTCCTTGAAATCAAGACATGTGAAAGGTAATGATGACGTCACCATTCTAATTAGCACAAAACTTCGCTTTTTTTTATTTCTAACATAATCCACATCAGTGTATGAATATTGATTAATTTTTGCCGTGTGAGATTCATAGTTTAAAAACTACCAGATTTATACAGGGAACAAGTTAGTATTTTAAATTGGTGGATTAGCTATCAAACACATACTTAAAATACTAAGGTTATGTGTACATGTGTCAATCTTTTCATTTGTTTATCAAACCACTTCGGCTTCCAAAATGTATGTGTGGCAGCTTAGCGTCGTAAAATAACTGAAACTATAAGTTACACTAAACTAATATAACCGACTTGCTATGCTAGACCAGATACATTATTCAATGCTATGTTTAATATAGTGTTTTGACTACTTATATTGATATTCTGAGCAAGAAGTGAACATATCAATTAATTTGCATGTATTGTGTTTAAGCTAATGGGGATACTTTTAAGGGCAGTTCCGAAAATGGGTTTACTATCGATTATCATGGAGGAAAGTATAATCGCGATATTTCGACATAAAGAACATTAATGACATTATTCAAACAGACGATGAAAACTCAACATTTCTTTTGTAAAACATTTTACAGATTTGGAATTGAAACCAAGTGATTTTAAATCAGACATACTCGAAAACAATGCATAACGCGACAAATAGGAAGACATCTTATTTTGCAAAAAGTTAAGACGATAATGGACATATAAATCAGTCTTAAAACAAAAAAGTTCGATGATAATAACAATTTGTGTATTTCCTATTTTGAGACACAGTAAGTACGTTCAAAAACATACATTGCCTGACTTTATTTATATGGATCAGATTTTGATAAATGAAGAGCAGTACAAAATTAATTGGCGGTTACAATAAATACTTTATATTATTTTTGTCCAATACTTCCAATACATTTTCAATAATTGTATGCTGAAGTAGACACGTGTTACATACCATTGCTTTTCATATTGACAGTACATTGTTTAGGCTGTTATAAGTAGATGCTCCAAAACCTGACGTATGTCGGAAATTAACGTTATTACGCGATATTAAAAGATAAGAATCACACTGGAGGTCTGGTCAGTAATGAATTATATATGCTACGTTTTGCTATTTGGCTACTAGACCGCATTGTCCTGTAAACACAAACATAAATAATATGATACAGAACACGCAGAAGTATTACTTTGCATGATTAAGATAATTTCCTTTAATTGTATCAAATGTGTTGTATTGAACCTATACATGTAATAATGAATTTATCATTCCTGAAAACGTTATGACGTCACACATACATGTGATTAAACATAATTGTCTGTCGGAGTGAGAAAAGTGATATCAGTTATATCAGTCGTTGTGGATACATTTGCGATAATTATTATTGGAATATATGGAAACACTTTAGTATTGCTGTCACAAATAACATGTTTACAATTCATTACATTGTTTCCAGGACAAATGGCGTTGGGATTATCCATTCGGTGCCCAGATGTTGATATGAAGCTAAAACAAATATATTTTGTTAGAAATGGTGCAATTTATAAAATAATGGGCTAACCTTAACAATTGGGCTTGGAATGAGGAGCCGATTTCATCATCAAATTTGCATTAAATGGGCATTTCAGAAGTTTAAGATATTTTTGAAGGTAAATATCTTGAAAAATAAAACAAGCAAGGTAACATATATTGAACATGCTCTACATATGAATAACCTTTAAAAAACTCACGATTCCGATCAACTTTGGAATATGCAAGACATAAAGAAATATACAAGATACATTATTTTACAAGTGTTGGTGTCCTTTTTTTGTAAAATGATATGGACAAGCAAACCTATAAGGAAACAAAGACAGATAGTGCTTACTTTTCGAAAGTTCAGCGGAGGAATACTTCATTTGAAACACACATTTCATCCTACGCATTTTCATCATTCCACTTTTAGTACATCAGTGCAAATATAAGATAAGATGTTTAATACCGCGAGAAAGGAGGTTATTTTGAACAATACATAATAACACTTACCTTAGATCAGTAACATTCACATAGCAGATATGCATATACAGTTGTTCGCGTGATTATGCGAATCTTCATACTATTGTAGGTACTACTAGTACTGCGAGGTCTCAGCCTATCGCAAAGATGTAACGTTCTTGATGACTTGGATAAAATACAAACATAGCAAACAAAACTCCCACTACGAAGGGAAGGCTTCATTGCATTCATTGCTCCCCCATGTTGAATCCGAGGTCCTTGTTTGTTTTATGTGATTATCTTCCCATCCACTTCCAATTACAGTATTACTGCTGAACTGCCATAACCTGATTATTAAGACGATAGTCCGTCTGCTGAGCTATACACTTTCATTTCAATACAAATAATAATATGGCTGCTGAACTGAACGGGAAGAGAGAAGGTTGTGGTTTAATATCAATACTCAAAATCAAGGAATAAAGTATTTTGATTATTCAGCCGATGTGAAGTAATCGTCGATAAGTATACAAATGACTATAATGTTATATGGTTTCATTGCAGGCCAATAAGATTAAAGCTACACTTATGTTTAATATACTAGTCTCATTCGTTTTATTCATCAGTCTGGAATTCTACCTCCGAACATGATATTCGACTAAATTTTCAGACCGGTCGATGGCAGGTAAGAGATTCATCACGTTTCTTCCAAGTATTGTATGCTCCTAGTGCTAGTCTGGTCAGATCATTTGAGCTGTATATGACAATTACTTCATTGACAGAGTGGATTCATAATTACCTTTTTTCACTGATACTAAGTTATCTGAAAGGTATGTATGTATATGTATGTGTATGTATGTGTATATGTGTACATGTTGTTTCGTATTTGTTGTTTTGGTGTAATTTATCACAGATCAAAATACATTTTAACAGAACATATTTGGAGAGAACGTTACTTTTGTAATATGCATCATGCATGTAGACATATCAGACTACAATGCTAATACTTGAATGCTGGTGTTCCATTTAGTACACGGCAAGTAACCATTTATAACAGGGAATGGTGGATACGAGATGGGGAAATGACACTCTCGGGAAATGGAAAAGGGAAGGGGTGATTCGGGTGAAGTTACGTATGATGGTAAAGTGGTAAAAATAAAAATGGGTGTACATAGTATACCATGTATATTAAAACCAACCCTGTAACCTAATTTGCTATTTTATACAATCATGTACATCAAACTAATGACTGTCATATTGACATCATTATTAAACGTGACACATATTCTCAGCCATAATCCACTTACAACGACACAATTGTCAAACTTTACGCATGTTCTCATCCAACACCAACTTAGATCGTAAATATGGCCATGTCATTATATCGATGATGGTGTGCCTCGTTCAGTATCACACACAATTCCGCAGGCTTAGCCAAAACGTATTGTCCCGCCGCTTACCACGCATTCCGACTACTAGTATATAAATGCCCTGTCGTTCTCGCCCTCATAGCGATACAATTTAAATGGTATACAATATTTGCCTTCAAGTATATCAGGAAATATGGAGAACAAGCAGCTGTGCGTTGCCAGATATTAAGGAATTTCATATGGTATCTCTCATATTTAAACATCAATATTGTAGTATCCGTATCACGATATCAATATGTAAGGACGAAAACACATGTTTGAACATTGATCATGAATGTACAATTCTTAATGGATGACTTTAGACAATTTCGCTCTATTAATTGTTCTTGAATGTGGTAGCGTCTTGAACTAGTTGGCGTCTTAAATGTCATCAGCATAGCCGCTACATTTGTACGCCTTAAACGTTTTCCCATACATCAATGGAGGTTAAATTATACAATTACATGTTTTCACTGAAGAATATAACACGAGGGCGGCTGTAAAGGAAGTATATAACATTGATCACATGAAGCCTATCTGCATGCAATACTCATGGCAATTAAAAACAACATTAATCTGAACTGTATGGTATGGCACATGTTAAAAGTACGACATGCCACATGTGAAGAGTACGGTATGTCACATGTTAAGAATATGGTACATCACATGTTTAAAACTGTTTACTGTGTTTGGTTATTCGGTTACATGGTTTGGTGAGTTGTTCACAATATGTTTAAGCATATCTACATAATTTGGGTTATGACATGATATCAATTGATTTAAACGTATATATTACTGAGGTGTTTTATCCTAAAATGGTTAATTAACACATACGCAACGTCTGCAATCAGTTCTGGCAACATATTTTTTCTTCAGAAATGTCCTTGAGTAATCATGGCATTCATGGTTTCAAAGTTTCTTGAACATTTCAAATATAAATATGACCAGTTGTGCTAATGAAGGGCATTGTTATAACATATAGCACGACGAACAAAAATCAACTAAATATACGTCCTTTATGCGCCAGCAAAATTTCAACATCCTTCCGAAAATATGACATACTGTACATAAAACATTATTTGTATTGTTGAAACGGTATACTGTTTAAAAGACAGGGTGACAGGATACATATTATTTAGTTAAATGCAATGCATA
>WXZC020000315.1:0-12973 GCA_011317855.2 Paelopatides confundens
TTTTATGCAGAAAAGGTGCCGGGTAAATTTCTTCATTTTTCCACGAGTGCCGGGCATTATGCGTAAGTGCCGGGTACGACCGCCCGGCGCCGCCCGGCGTGGGCACATCCCTGCCTATAGACAACACGCCTGTTTCTTATTAGTCAAGATTTGAATCCTTCACCTTTCCTAATAATCATGCAGTTTCCCTCACCCCTCTGACTATACTAATATAGTACATTATAACGATAAGAGTAGAACATGAACGGCATTTTTGTATTTGCATTAGAGATTGGTCCAAAGTTAGAATATAAGCACGCAAACATTTTGCTTTCTTTACTACAATTTCTAAACAAATTTTATGATTTTGTTTTGTTGGCTCAATACTGCAGAAATTAATCTAATTACATGAACATGATATGTTACCAAGTGTGATGTTTTTCCTGAATTGTGTCAGGGGGCTGATCCCCCTAACATAATTAAGAGTATAGGTGGCTCCGACCCTGGTTATAGTGTGTATGGCCCTGGTTATAATGTGTATGGCCCTGGTTATAATGTGTATGGCCCTGGTTATAGTGTGTACGACCCTGGTTATAGTGTGTATGTAAGAAACTCACCGTCCAGCCAGCGTCATCTACGTCATTTTCACAAAATACTTGAAATGGTTCATCATATCCTTTGGGTTTTATGAGAAACACACCACTCGAGTTATGGTGTGAACACTGGGCCTTGACTTCTGCACAGTCTCGTGGATATTCGGTAGGTTGATCGAAACAATATGATAATCCTATAAAACAAAACATTGTTATTAAGACGGCTCAGAAGAATAACAGGATATGGATAAATGCCTCGAGGGTTCGATGATGTCAATTTATACTGAATTTCTTTAAAATGTAACGTTTTATAATATGTGGCTACAGTATGTATGATCATATACAATAATAAGAAAAATAGTGTGCACAATAATGTACTTGATATGGAGCATTTTGAGTTTTGCGGCGAGAACACTTCGTGTAGGGGCTCCGATGGAGGACGAAAAATATTGTGGAAGTCCGAAGGGGCCTCGCAATGTGTAGGTACCACCTAAGAGCTCTGACAGGGCACCAAAATATGTCCTCGACGATGGAGGAGAAAAACCCCTAATCTCGGGGATGAGAACCCCGGAATGGAATCGAGGTCTGGCTTTCTTGCAAGAACTCGGAGTCCGGAACCAACCTGATCCCATGCGGCTTGAAACCCGTGGCCCGGCTTCATCGAAGGGCTTGAAAGCGGCCCTGCTTCTAGCTGAAGCAACCGCTACAAGAAAGAGTCTTGTGCTCCAAGTCTGGCAAGGGGGCCGCGTCATAGGTTCATGGGCCAGGAGGGTCAGTGAACCGGACTGCTGATGGCAAGGCCCTAACATGGTGCGACAACATACTGCCGCCTAGGTAAGATCCATATGGGAAGCCCTGATGGATCGCGCCGATAGCTGACCGGTAAAACATGACGGTGCTAACATGCTTGCCCTCGGAAAGGAGGGCCTTTGGGAAGGAGGAAACATTGGTTAGAGATGCACAACTGGGAGTACCTACGTTCTCTGCGCACCACTGACCGAATCATGGTAACTGGGAAACGTACTGGAGCTCGGAGGGAGGAAGGTCTCCTTGACCCGGCCGCCAGGGGGCAGTGTCTGCAGGAAGTCAGCGTACTCGAAGGGAACACCTGGCAGCCTCCATGCAGGGCGAAGAAGGCTCTGCGCCAGGGGAAGAAGCACATGGCCCCTGACCAGGGGACTAGGTCTGCTGGGCAGTCCGGGAACAACTCGGGTGGTCCACTGCGAGACGGAGAAGAGGGAACCATGGTTTTCGCGGCCTGAGTGGGACACTAAGAGGATGTACATCATCGACGCTGTGACCTTGATGGGCATCCTGTGAAACATCCTAACGGCGGTGATGCGCAAGCGTCCAGCCCGTCCAAGTAGAAGGACACCGCGTCGGTCGCCCAAGCTTGGGGATGGAAGGTCCGGGAGCAGAAGGTTGGGATCCTGGCCCTGCTCGTGGTGCCGAACAGGTATGCTAGCGGCATATAGAGGTTGGAAAAACCACTTCGGCCTCCTGTGCGCCAGCTCACACTCTCCTTGATTTACACGGCCCCCTGACAACGCGCTCGCCAGAATGTTGTCCTTACCATCAATGTGGGACGCCCTGAAGAGAAAGTCTTGCTGTCATCATCACATCAGGAGGATCACGCCACGTGACAGACTCGGGGAGTGAGTCTCCCCTGTCGGTTGATGTAGGCTACTGCCGAGAAAAATGTCAGGAACTTGCCTTGCGCTACGTCCGTCGGAGCTTGACGGGCTTCGCCCCTGCCTCCAGCTCCAGCACGTTGGCGCTGGCTTCTCTCCTGCTGAGAACACTTTCCTGAGAGGGTGCGACTTTGCAGAGAGCGCCCCACCTCGAGAAGGAAGCGTCGAAGATAACAGGGAGCTGGTCCCGCATTACTGTGAACGCTACACTTTCGCAGAGGTTGACCGCCGAGCCCTATCACTACAGGTGCGGTTGGAGGGTCTCGGTCCCGGGAACGAGAACAGAATAGTCCGCGGTGTGGGGCCTGAAGTGCGCCAGTAGATGAAACCGTAGGGGCGTAAGCGCAAATGGCAAGGCGGAGCGAAGTCGACTAGGCTCGCCATTAGTCCCGGAACCCACAGTCACTGCGTGCTGGAACAGGGGACCGGGACTGGAGGTCGGTGACCTTCGAGACCAATGTGGGGAAGCGCCCGTCAGTAGGTGAGAATATTCCTTGTGAGAAAACTAGTCGCGCGCCAAGGAAGACCAGCGCTTGCATGGGAAGAGCTGTGACTTCCTCAGTTGATCACCCAAACCAGATACTTGAAGATGGTGATCACTTGGTGCGTTCTAGCCTGCGACTGGCTTTTAGGAGTCCCCCATGATCAGCAAGTTCAACATGTAGGCGAACAGCATCACTCCTCGCTCTCAGAGTTCCGTCATTACAGCCCGTACTACCCGGGTTACACACGTGGGGATATGGGAGACCGAAAAGGGTGGATGTGAACAAGTGGCTGACCGCCTAGCGCGATGGGGAAGGAGGATAATCATCCCCGAGGTCGATCGCTGTTGTCTCCATCCCCTCCACTAGGGATGATCAGAAGGCGGCCAGTGTCTTCAAGCGGAAGGCTAATGGCTAAAGGGCGGGTTTCTCATAACCCCTTTTTGTCTTTCCCTTGGTGGGGCAGGAAGAAGGTAGGCCGGAACTCCGGGTCCTCGTCCGGGGCTGCCATTCGTACCACACCCTAGAGGAGAAGCAAGCTCAAGCATAGGTGCCTCCCTCTGCCCGGACTCTCTGCGTCCGCCTGGCGGAGCTATCCCACCTGGATGAAACGTCTCGTGCAGCGCAGCCCTTTCGGGCTAACCTGTCCGGGCCGCGGTTAGTAGATGGACAACACCCCTGAGAGCATGAGAGCAGGTTTCGATGTCGGACCGAAGGAAGTATGAGTCGCCTCCTGGTGCCGCTTAGCCTCTTCTGACCACTGGGTAAAACGACCGAAGAAGAGTGAAAGCGGAGACTGGTTACGGAGGTGGCCTGGCGAAGACGACAAGGACAACCTCCCGTCGCGCATTGACCTTTTAGAGGACCATCCTAGCCAAAGGACCACTCGTAATGAGGGTATAGATGACCATAATCCCACTGCACTCTTTGCGGGTCCCTAAACAGCTCCGAAGTCAGGCCCTGCTCCGCTCTAACATAACTGCAAGTCTCCGCTGAGAACGTTGGCGAGCGGAACAGTGTAACCCGCAGCCCCTCCACATGGGGGAGAGGGGCGTGTGAAGATGTTTTGGGCCTGCGGGAAAGGAAACCTAGCTGCTGCCTGCTTTCTGACTGCCCTCGTACTGGTTGGCTGCAACGAGGCCAAACCAAGAGGAACTTTAAGCCATGGAATCCGCGAACCGGGTCACGTTATCCGCACCTGCCTCGGGCGCTTCCGATGGCGGCCTCCCATGTTGCCAGTGTAGGGGGTTGCCACGTTCCCCGCGGCCCCTAGCAGTAACATGCTCCACCTTGTCCGCCGTAAGTGGGTGAGCGAACCGCCATAGGCACATGAAGAAGGACGCAAAATGCTGCTTGCTTCTTGACTTCCTCTACGAAAGCTGGTTGTAACGAGGCCCCGAGCATGCCAACCAAGGAGAGTCTGCTATGGAACCTGCGAACTGGATGCGTCCATCCGAGCCCGCAGACATACTGCTTACCGCGCCTTTCTGGCGGAGCAGGGATAGCTCTCTTGCCTCCCTCTACTCTAGGCGGGGTCACGCGGGGTAGAATATGGACGTTAGTGCGTTCGTATAGCGAAGCCTAGGTTAATTTTAAGAACAAGGATACTCAAGTGTGTGGACTCAAAAGAGCCGAGATCCACTTCAAAACTTCCGAAAACATGGTACTCCGTAGGATTTCGAATGAAGTATTCAAAATCCGGTAAAAATCCGGTAAAAAATCCGAGTTTAACACCGTGTAGAGATTGAAGACAGAAATTTCGTTACACGCGAAAATCCGGCCCAATCTGCACAAATTAACGCTAAATGGGGTATCGCCGGCAGAATTGAGATTAGATGAATCAATGCTTTTAGATGTTGACCAGGGTAAGCATAGATAGACGATGTAAATTCATATTTCATTTGACCTCCACAAAAACAAACAGGCTTCTATAGTACTTAATATGGGTCATCAACATGGTATGTATGAGATACCATGTTTACAAAGTTTTGGTATTTTGACCTCTGGTGACCTCAAATGATTTTTTACTTCCACCAAAACAATATGTTCCTTGTTTACAATGTTTTCACATATCAAGTATGAGATAAGTCCACATAAGAAGTATTATATTTGTCCACGCTTCCCTTCTTAATATACCATGTTTACATTGGTTTCACACGGTGATCTCAAACTACCTTTGACCTTCACAAAAAACAACAGGCTTCAAAGTACTCAATATGGGTCATCTACGTTCTATATATGAGATACGTCCAAGATTCTCTTCTTGAGATATCGTGTTTACAAAGTTGTCACCTTTTTGCCTCTGGAGACCGCAAATCACATTTTACATTTACCAAAATATATAGACGTCGTGTGCTCTCTATGGTACATCTGCATATGTAATATGAGATTTATTTTGGTTTCCATTCATGAGATACAGTGTTTATAAACAAGGTGTCACACGTACATACAAACACACACATACACACATACACCATCGTGACTGAAAAGGCTACGATTATCATCGAAACCAAAAGCCACACTTTTTGCCTTCAGTTTGATTTCAGATTATGTGTCAATTCCACAGAAAGCTGAAAAGACATATGATACTACCCTTTTTCGACCGGTCATTTGCTTCGTTCAGCTTTCGTGAAGTTATGAAGACACAATTCAAGCATGCACCATCTAAAACTGCTTCCAAAGGATATAAAATGCAATATAATGAATGATACGCTTGTTTCATCTAAGAATCTAAGAAAACATAATCATAAAAACAATAATGATTCCATCCCTGAACGTCGTATCAACTGCTTTAAGCATTGAATGAAAGTATTTGAAGTACAATATCTAAAGCAAAGCTTACTTGAGAGAAATATATATATATTTTTAATTGCTTACCTAAATTGTTTCCTTCATTTTCCGTAGTTCCCTAGAAAAAAAATAGAATGATTTTATTAAACATTTTACTATATCTGTATAAAGTTACAATAGTCTTTGGGGATGTACTATTTGTCCTGATTTCAAATCATAACAGTATTGTCAATGATCACCGGATACGTTAGAGCATTGGCCACTTCCTTTTCTAGTTTATATAAGCAATCTATATTAATAGACTATTATAAAAAAAACTGTTCCGATAAGAGGAAACATGTCATAAAACCAATTACTTGTGTTGGTTGAAGCTACAATGAAAATAATAAGTACGCATTTAAAAGGCAAAAAGTCAAGTTTCATGAAGAATGACAGATATTAATATACCCCTATTGGTCAAATGTTGACGTGTATTGTCAAATTTCAATGGAGTAGTTAAGAGTCAGAATATTTTGAAAGACGAGAGTATTTCAGAGCATGCCAAAATGAGGAATGTTTATGAACCAAAGATGAACGTATGTTAATTATAACGTTATAGCTACATGGAGCAATACAATGGACAGTATATGTGAACCAATTAGCGTTTAAATATGGCATGTACATGTATAATAAAGGTAGCATATACGTCTATTAGCGTCGATATTAATACGTCCGATTGTTCGCCTACGGAAAAAGTACCAGAAAGTAATTTTGGGACAGATTTTTAGATATGTTAGCAAATAAGATTGGCTTTTTTGTTACTCTGAGGTTGAAGTGCATTCGTGGAAATATATGTGTTGGGAAAATTGGGACAAATGAAGCAATATTAAACCAATTTATTACTGTGGATAGTCGCGTAACAAGATTTGGTTTCCGTTGAGTGAAAAGGTTCGGATTTACGTCGAAAAACTTGGTCATGATACGGAATTTTGAAGGTGCTATGAATTGCCAACGTGTCAGTTAACCATTGAGGGGTAACTTGTACATGTCTCAAGCTTCTGCGGGACTAAAATAGTCACATTAGTTTAACGATTTGGTGTCAATGGGGCAGTTATCTAGGCTATTGTAACCCTTAGACCGATCCTCGATTAAATAAGGGTGGCGTTCATGCCGATCAGTATAGAACGCCGTAATGGATACATTTGTGATGATGGCCTCTAGTTCGAAAGGACTAAACTTTCAATGACGGCCATTATTTAGGCGATGATGACCAAAACAAACTTTATAAAGGCATATTTAATATTGATTGTAATGCAATATTATTTTAACGGTGGCGTGATTCTACGTGATGACAACGCAAATAAATGTCGTTGTGGGGCCAAATGATGTCGCAATGACATCAATCATGGAAGAAATAATTTCGAAGTTATACCCCCCCCCTAATTTTCGGAAACAATTCCAGGCGCCAATGTGCTTGGTTTGTCAGGAATTAATGACCACTATTAGTCATGGCGTTGTCGAGAAATGTAGACTTTCTTTCTGGACAATAATATATTGTTGTCGGGTAATTTTTTTAGCCACCCCCCCCACCTAAGTCGTTGGACATATAGTGACGCCCTGCATATGTACTATTATAGTGATCATGGCCTAATGGAGGTCATGAGCTTCAGCGAGCAATGCTCTTACATGAACTCGATTGACACCCTCTTCAATGCTATGGAGGTGTGATTAAGGGACGCTTATTGTCAGACTTTCAGCAATTCAAACATTTCATATGTTATACTCCATTGATTTAATTTCTCTCATAACCATATTAAAGTCGGCTACATAGGTGGCTAAATATGGTTCAGCATTTATCAGTCCTTTCAACTGAATGTGGAAGACACATTCGATGCTAATTGAGCTACAAAATCAATATTCTATCACAATGAACCATTTTAAGAATATTTATGACTATGAATAAAGTGATCACAACTGACAACTTTGGTAAGAAACAAATCCATTCTCTCTTCAGAGACAAGATAATTGTTGACCTCTTGTTAATGTCAAAGTAATTCAAATTGATAAACTAGTTTGATCACTTAACCACAAATGCCAAAATGCATCGAGGTTTCGTTGATGTAGTGTGCTCTTTTTTAAAGAATCTAACATTTTATATGTGTGTAAAGTATGACCTTATAATGTAATATAAAACAAATGTTGCCTTATATTTTATATCTTGATATTGGGGGGAACCGCATGTTATTTGTTTAATCTGTCCAAGCAGAAGGGATTCTTGGGAAATCGTCATGTCTACACAAGATTTTCACATTTTGACATCTGCTGACCCCAAATGACCGTAGTCATCCACCAAAAACAATACGGTACTTGCCAATAATGTGACATCCATATATCTCATGTGAGATATGTCCTTGAGACATGAATTTTGCAAGGTATTCACGTATTGACCACTGCTGACCCCAAATATACATTTGACCACTAATAATAATAATATTCTAAACAAGGGACACAAATATGAGATCAGTTAACGCTTCCCTTCTTGAGATAAACGTGCTTGGAAGATTTTCACATCTTGACCTCTGCTGACCCCGAGTGATATTTGACTTACATTAAAACAATAAGCTTATTGTACTCGATATGGAACATCTGCATACTAAGAATAAGATCAGTCCAAACTTCCCTTCTTGACATATTTTTGTTTTAAAGAGTTTCATATTTTGGCCTCTGTTGACCTCAAATAACTTTTGACCACCACCAGCAGTAGTATAAATCTTGTATCCAAAAAGTACTGAAGGATTTTTTCTGTATATTCCATAAAATACTGGTGAAGCATTGTAAACGCAGACAAGTATATCCATGATTTCCCCTCACACTAAATAATTCCCGAAATAACATTTAGAAGACTTTATAACATGTATGACAAACTATTGTAATACCTGTTACCTCTGTAGCATTCACTTAATGTAACGGTAAGGCCTTCCCACCATGTCTGAATATTACACTGGAGAAAGTTTGTAAACGTTTAAATTTTCACATGTAAAGTTAGTAAATTTGCATATTTAATTACACATCCGCTGTCCCATATATGTGTGGATCCAAGGGATGGGACTGCACACCCCCCTTCTCCCCACTTGAAATTTTGAAATGTTTGCAATGTAAAAATGTCAGTTTTGGCGGGAATGGGGTGTGCTTATAGCACCCCAAATCCTCTGCTATGGGCAGTATTTGTTTGGACTCCAACTGAAATGTTAGGTAAATTGTGCTCACCACCATCTCTCCTACCTGTCCAAATGTATATGGACGCCCGTAGTGAATTATGTTATGATTGTAGCAGTATTGTTTTGCTATATTGAAGGCCACTCGATTCTGGTAAAAATCCGTACGGTATACTGTACATTTTAGCCCTTTTATATATTTCATATATATGCTACTATATATTGTTATTTTATAATCAATATATATCTTAATATAATAGTGTTATTAATGGCACACCATAGCGTAGCATATCTGGTCTTGTAAACTTATTTACCTCTTCGATATAAAACGTTTCGAAAAACTACAACTTTCACCATCTTAATTTTATAGTTTGTTATATTAAAATACATTGTTTGAATGCTTACATGAATTTTGACTATTTTTCTTTTCTCTAACCATATACCTCGTTGCCTGTTATCCCGGAAGATCGCAAACTTGAACGAGTCCAATTGGCGTACTAGTGACTGCAAAGTTTGGGTCCTTGAATTATCACGAGCTTGGAAAACAATCATATCGCAACCGAGTCCAAGTGGTAAAGTCATTGACGAATCTTATATTTGTAAATTGTGCTATTTAGCATGTTAACATTGCTGCAAAAACCAAAAATATATATGTATATATACCTCAGATTTTATGTTTTTCTTTCATATTCTTGGGCTATGTTCTACAGTACAAAAATATTTCTTTGTGACGGATTGTTCACGTTATCTAGCCTCCACCTCACCCGCAGAAATAGGTACGACACTGCTGCGTTATCTTCCGGTGATCGGTTGTACCAGAACAATATTAATATGTTTATTTAAAACAGTCTGCTAAATAAGCAAATGGCCCTTCCTTATGTAACCGATGATGAGCTAAATAAGGTAACATAGACCTATTAACGTCGATGTCAATACGGTCAAGTGTTCGCCGTCAGGAAAAGTGCAAGTAATCAATTTTGGGACAGCTTTTTATATATTTTTTTGACACTCTGGAGTTCAAGTGCATTGGTGGAAGTATATGTGTTGTGAAAATTGGGGTAATTGAAACAATTTTAGACCATTTAATGACTGTGTGTAGTGGCGTAGGAAGAGTTTGTTTTCGTTGAGTGAAAGCGTTAAGACGTCTAAAAACGTAAACCTCACATAGCTCAAAATATATATGGTCATGATACAGAAAATTGAAAGTGCCATTAATGGTCAACGTGTCAGCTATCCAATGAGTGGTAGCTTGTACCTGGCTTAAACTTCTACGGGACTTTAAAAACCACATTAGTTTGACAATTTAGTGTGTAAGTCAAAGGGGCAATTGTCTAGGGTATGCTGCCATAAACACTCGTCGAATTATTTAACCGACGATCTGTTAAATAAGAAAGAGCGCCATCCTTGTACGTGTAACCGACGATTGGTTTAATAAGCACCCGTCGAATGCTTGTTTAAATTATGATCGGTTAAAAAAGTAAGAGCGCAATGCTTGTATAACCGATAATCGGTTAAATAAGCACTCGTCGAATGTTTTTTAACCGAACATCTGTTAAAAAAGCAAGAGCGCCATCCTTTTAAAACCTATGATCGGTTATATCAGCGGTCGTCCAATGCTTATTTAACCGACAATCGGTTAAATAAGCAAGAGCTTATCGTTGTCATTATTACATGGTGAGTCATATTTAACCGATCATTGATTAAATAAACATTTTACTAGTGCTTATTTAACCGATAAAGAATCATGATTAAGAAAAACGGTAAATATCTCGTACTGTTCGTGAAAAATTAAACAAATAGCCTAGATTAATCTTTTACAAAGAAAACTTAAAATCCGAGGCAAAATAATAAACCCCCCCCGCCCCCCCCCCACCGAAATATTAAAAGAGAGAGAGAGAGAGAAATAACTCGAGAGTTGTTTCAGTCTATATATTTAACATTTGTGTAAGAAATAACCCAGTCAATAAAAAAAATTGGAAAAATTGATAAACCTTTCACACCATCAGTCAAATGAATTTCAACATGTAATTGTCACCTAATAGGAGAGTGAAAAGAGAGAAAAAATCTGATTTACCAATTCTTGAGTCTTCGCTGCATTAAAATGTATCGATGCAAAGATGATGGTGACCTTTAAAATATTGTACGGATGAAACACCTTCATTGTGTCGCTATGTTACACTTTGATGGTACGGTTTCGTCGCAATGAATGGACATACAGATTATGATGGCTACATGTTTGTGACAATTGGTTGGCGGATAAAAAACAACACACAATGAAACGTCAAAAATCTACCGAAGCAAATTTGAGACTTATCACAGCTGATGTGTTCATTTAAATGTCAAACCAAATATATCACATACATACTATTACAAGTAGTATTACTGTGGAAGAGTAACTTTAGAGAATAATAACACCTACATACAAAACGGTGTCATATAATATGCATAATGGTGTGGCTATGTACTTTAATTGTGTGGCTATACGTAGGCTACACTTCGATGGCCGGTTTCGTTGCAGGGAATTGACATAGAGATTTCCAATGTTACTTGTTCATAACAATTTGTTGAAATTTGAGACTTGTCAGAAAACAAAATATAAATCACATATATGTTATTATTATTAATTTGGAAAAGTAACTTTAGAGAGCAATACAGCTAGGACAGCATGTAAATACAGAAGACTAGTTAGGTTTTGTCTTGGACATATAATGAAAGGCGTTTTACTTCGTATTTTAGCCAAATGTCCATTATTACCTATAATGATGTGATATCGTTCTGTAGATAAGGTGTACTTCTGTATTATATATCAAAAACATATACAACTACCATGGTGAACACAGAGGGTAATGCCTTAATTTATTAGCCATGAATTAGTACTGGGTCTGAAATTTTCTGGCTACTTTGCAAATATCTCAGTTTACATTTATTTGATTTTATAATGAATATAACCAGTATCGTCGCCAATAGAGAAGGGACATTTGGTTTAACCACTACCTCCATCGGTGCACTAAGTGATATTTGCCACGCTAAAACAATACTCACACGAGGTAACCTATCATGCTCAATCATGTAATTAGGTTCAATACTAGGCTTACAGTATTGAGCAAAGAAATGTTTAGAAATTACAGAGAAGAAATACAACTTTTCAAGAGATACTATCCTGTATTTAGCCTGGTTTACAATATAATAAAACAATACAAAACAAAAACAACACTTGTTTCATGTTGCACTCTTCTTTTGTTTTTACCTACACCAAAAACTATATATTTTTTGTATTCGATATGGGACATTCACATGTGATCTGTTCAAGTTTCCCCTTTCTTGATATATCACATTTTGACCTTTGTTGGCCTCAAGAGACATGTCACCTCCACGAACAATAGAGTTCTTCTTCAAACCAAAATGTCCTGTATGGGCCTTCAACTTATTGCATGTGAGATTTGTTCACGTGGCCTTTCTCTCTATTCTCTTGAGATATCGCGTTCACAAGGTTTTCACATTTTCACTGCTGGTGACCTCAAATAGTTATAGTTTATAGTTTAGTTTATAGTTTCAGTTATTTTACGACGCTAAGCTGCCATATATACATATGGGAAGCCGAAGTGCATTGTAACTTACATATAATATACTGTAACCCCATATACTATGTATGAGATTTGTCAACGTTACTCTTCTTACAATATCAGGTTTACAGGATTTTCATATTCTGATATATGGTGACCTCAAATGAACTTTGACTTTCACCAAGCAGAACGGGCTGATTCTACTCAATATGGGCATCAACATACCAAGTATGAGTTTTGTCCACGATTCACTTCTGGAGATATCATATTTACAAGCCACGTGTCACACGCACACGCACACACACACACGCACACAACATTGGTTTACATACAGACATGCACAACATCGTTAAACCTTAGTGTCATGTAGAGTACACGCGGGTAGTGGCAGTGCCAGCGGGAGAGGGGTGGAGTGAGGTGATTGGTGTATATCCTCACCCCACCACCCGTCGGAAGGTTGTGCCACCACGAACATCTGCAAACATTGCACCCTCCTATAAACAAATCCATAATCCCATTTCAATTGAATTATCATTGCCCAATCAATGTGAGTGTATAAACGTTTTGTTGGTTGAAATACTCATACGATACACGTAATTAATAATTGTTTTCAACGCAACACATCACATGGTATATCACAATTTTGAATGTTATGTGGCACCATTCGGGGACATCACAATT
>WXZC020000316.1:0-12970 GCA_011317855.2 Paelopatides confundens
GAGGGCGCAAAACTGTAACATGTTACTTATGTGTGACTATTGTATATGCCCTAGGCCAGATTAACTTTGAAAGGGGGAACAAGTTAAAATAATTAGTATGTTAAGGATCCTGGTAGGACATATTAACTTCAAGGTGAGTACAAATAATACAATATAGCATTCTACTGAGGGAGTTGTGCGGGCATGATGACCCCTAGATACTGCGCTGTATGGTCTAAACATGTGTTTCAATGATAATGTCATGTTATATAATTTACCATGCATTTTATTGAAAGTGATCTAGGCCTATCCACACACCATCACAATAATGTCGGTCAGCCATATATCCTGACATTATAAAAGTAAAGATGATTGTCATAACAGAATCAAACATAACATCGGTCCTACAGTAACATGCGCACGTATAGAGATAAGTCCCATACTATATGGATTACTCGCAAACATTATGCTGGATTATGAACAGGAACTATGCCATGTTTTACTATACATGAACCTTACATTAATGCCAACACATGATTGGTGTTCCACAAAACCTTGTGGGTAATTTGATTCGTTAATATGATGTTGTGAAGATATATAAATATATATACCAATTCTTTCGGAGCATATTTTCGTTAGGGTCTATTAATAGAGTAATGCATGTGGTTTACACAAATTGCAGTTGATGATGCGTCACCCCCACTCAAAGTGGCTTCTTCGTTGAGTATTTTGTTGGCGCAGCAGCGAATGACATTAATCAGTTCAAGATGACATATTTGTTTAATGATCTGTCTTTTTCGTACAGTAATTATTAAAGTAATACAATACTTAATTCGATTGACGTACAAGGCACGGATGTCGTATATACTTGTGATTTGGTTGACTTCTCTGCAGGAGATTAAGAAAACATATGCTTCCAACCAATTATAAAGCTGCATTTGATAAAGCTATCATATGAACAATAATTACTCATCAACACTTATTCTTCTTAGAAATCGATTAAAGGACATATTATGGGATACTCTACCTAAATGGTTATGTAGTGTGTCAAAGGCTCCTCATATATTCGATACAAGTATAGTGTATTTTACAATTTACATTTACCATATTTACAAACTCTCCAATGCAGAGAGATTGGAGAATATATGCACATGAAGATATGTTAATTCGTTGTTAGATAAATCCATGTAAGAAAGTGTAGAGAATACTATATTTGTACTGTTAAATATATTAGAGGGATATCACTTTCACTTACTTACTAATAATTTCTCGATACTACACTATATAAAGATCCCTGTTAAATTTCACAAAATCGCCAATATATTTATGGGGTGCCATAAATCACGCATATGATACGGGCGGTTACCAGATGGTTTATGTGGACAATTGTCACGACGAGACTGAGTTTTCGACAACTGGGAGACCCCCCATGATGACATTCCCTTAGAGTGTGTATATTAGTTTAGTAATACATACCAAACACGTATATTTTGGGGTTACTTTATGTACGAAATAGATGCAGTGGTGTTAAGTTTATGTCGGTCCCTCGAAAATCTTTTGGGAGGGGTCCCTGTTTTTTTTTTTGGGGGGGGGGGGGTTATCACAACAAAGTGTTGTGAGTTTGCAACACTTGTTTACAGTTGATAACAAAGCTAGATATCCTATTGGGAAGGGTAAGTTTTCAGACAAAATATGTGAAATGTTACACTTTTTTGGGAAGGGGGGATCCAAAGCTGATTTGTCCACCCATGGACAAAACTACCATCACATCACTGACTACGGTAGGCCCATTCCCCAACCTGATACAAACACAGAACGTATGTTAATGATAATTGCTTCTCTTCCAACAAAAAAGAATGCTCCTTTGAGACAACGTTTATGATGTCATCACAAGTGCACGTTACAATCCTGCAAGCAAGGGCTAATCAGCTCTGAATATCTGTAAATAAACTTGTCCAAGCATTTTCAGCCAGTTTACACTAAATTAACAGATTACAGCTGCTGAGCTAACCATATATTCATTGAGGTTTCGATGGTGTAATATGCTGAATCTGACTATGTATTATCGTCGATACTCAAAAAGTTCTATAGAAATTTTGAAAAGGATCTGGTGATAGAAATATTTTCTATATAATTCTACAGAAACCAATGTGTGACCTTACAAATATTCTATGGAAGTGTAGAAATCTATACTAATTTCTGACTTATATAGACATTATAGAGGAATTGTCTGTGTTTCAATAACACATTTCTATAAACATTACATGTGTGAGTCTTTTTATGTAGCCTATAACCAGTGTTCGAAATACAGGGATCTGATCCCCAAAATGAGGTCGGGACCCCTAATTATATATAATACCCTCTGCTCATAAAAAAAAGAGGCTCAGAGATCCACCACATGTTTTTTCTCGTATATTCATATAAATCTAACCCAAATGGCATTCGCAAATAAGGGATTTTATTCAATCGGGGAATCTTTTTTCTCAAAAACTCGGCGATGAAGGTACGGTGTTAAAACACGAAGAAATTCAGGCTTGGCTTAAATCGATAGTTAGTTATTGTTATAGTTATGTTTACGACGTTAAGCTGCCACATATGTGGGAAAGCCGAAGTGGCTTGTAACTTACACTTCACGTCGGGTGGCATTTTACATCCAGACACCCAACTGGTCCCACTCTGATACTTTAACGCTGAGCACCCAGCATTACATGAGTAGGTCACTTTTTAAAGTCTTGGCAATGACTGCCAGGAATCGAACCCCGAACCTCCCGGCTGCATGGCGGGCGCTCTAACCACTAGGCCACACAGTCGGTATAGTCAAATGCATTAGGCTACATCTTTTTTTTATGGGTTCAACGGGGTAAGAATTATTCTTCCTTATATGGATTTGGCATAGGTACAGTATTACTAATCTAAAAATTAAAGAAATGATGTTCATAAACAGGATTACCGAAGCTTAGCATGGTGAGACGAGTGCATCTCCCCTTTTCCCCATTGTTTTATTTCTAAAAAGTTTTTTATACTTATTTTATTGCCTGGCACAATTTTGTATGGCATCCATTTGGCGACCTTCATATTCCATTTTTCTCTCAGAAGGAGAGGGTCTCCCTTTACATTCAAACCCATAAGATCCATTTTAGCTAGGTCAGAACAAAATTTCATCTTAAAATTATAGCCCCCTCCCCTCCCAAACATACTTCCGGGGATTAAATCCTGCCTATGTTCCAGAAAGGTATTGCATTGATATTTTGGAAGTTATGGCGTTGATGGGAAATTTGGACTTTGTTTGGACCATAGAATATTGTCATGTAAAATGTCAGCCCCCCCCCCCCTACTCCCCCTGCAGTCTTTGGCCCTTATTGACACCCCGATTGTGGTTATAAATTTACTCGCATGCAAAATGTAGCATCATTTTGAATCTAAACACCCTTAATTCTGCAAAATATTCTTAAAGGGGTGGGGGTCAGTGGAAGCGCCATAATTGTTGGAGTGGGGGAGGAGCGTTTTAGCCACAGGCAAGAACAACATTTCATCCCAAGGTATTCCTCCTCCTTATCCTGAAATCAAATCCTGCCTCTGCGCTGGTTTGTCAGAAAGGAAGGCTTTGTCATTTCGGAAGTTGATTGGAAATTTCGGACTTTCTGTTGGAACAATCAGATTTTTGTTGGGTAAAAATGTCAGTGCCCCCTCTAGCAGTTTGACTTTATCGACACCTCTGATTGTGGATATAAAGTTACTTCCGTTCAAAAGGTAGCATTAATTTGTTTACAAGCATCCTTAATTCTGCAAACAATTCTTAAAGGGAAACTCCTTCCTTTAGACCCTGCACCCCGCAACGTTTTCCCACAAAAGTTCACGACCCTTAATAAATCCAATCTCTGGAGGGGGAGGTGCACATGCCACTGACCCTAGCCACAAAAGCCATCTTTTTTTTGTTGAAAAAAGACCACCCCCAAATACATGTACCTATTTCGAACACTGCCTATAACTCATTGAATATGTATACGTTACCCTGAATAAATAAATATACTTACATGTTCATCAATTAATGGGTGTGGTTGATTAAGTAGGCGTTACTTGTTTTGGAGGGTTGTGTACTGGACAAGTAACAAGGAAGCCAACAGGTTTAGTGATTCCTTGACAATTTTGATAGAACATTACATTAACCTTGGACAAATTCCAATCGTTCACTGTCGGACAGGTTGTGCTCCCCCCGTCGGCTACCTACTGTTATTCGGCGGACCAAAAATGGGGAAAAAACTAGCCCTTTTCCTTTCGTATCAGACTTACCCCCCCCCCCATCCGTCGGGCATCGGACCGATTGTTGGGTCCCTCCTGCACCAGACCCCGCCCCGCTATCCGACATTCGGTGCCGAAAAAATTAAAAACCTTTGTGAGGGTTATCGAAACAATTTTACTACAAATTGTCGGGAAATCGCCAGAAAGGTACCGATCAACACGTGTTAGAAAAAACTAAGAACATTTCCTCGTTGGACCGAATGTTGTGACCCCCTGTCCGATCGTTGGCCCTTCCCCACTCCAAAAATCCAGCCCAGCACAGCACCTGCACGAAAAGTAATATGGTTCATATACTAAGGTCAACATACATACTAAATATGAAGTTGCCCAAGCTGAACTTTTGGAGTTACCAGGTTTACAGACTTTGACCACTGTTAACTTTTAACCCACAAAAACCAACAGTATACTCACTAATATGAACCTACATACTAACTATGACATTAATTAGACAAAGCTGTACTTTTGTAGTTGTGTTTGCACCTCAAATGCCCTTTGACCTCCATAAAATCCAATAGGGTTATTGTACTCTGTAAAGCGAACGTAGGCCTACATACTAAATATGAAGTTTTCCCCACACTGACATTTTTTAGTTACCGTGTTGACAAAGTTTTCAGACTTTACATATTATGTTGACTTCCACAAAAACCAACTTAGTTGAACTTGAACTCACTACGATGAACCTACATACTAAATATGAAGTTTGATCAAGCTGTACTTTTGGAGTTCTCATCTTTTTGACGTTGTCAAAAATTGACCTATTGATCTAAAATGACATTTGACTGCCACCAAAAACAATAAGATTCTTGTAGTCACTAATATGAATCTACATATGAAGTTTCTCCACACTGAACTTTTAGAGTTATGTTTAAATGTTTTCAGACTCTGGCCTCTGTTGACTTCATATAACTATTGACCTCCACAAATACATATATTATGTTCTTGTACTCACTAATGTGACCCTACATACTAAACTGAAGCTTGTCCAAGTTGTACTTTTTGAGATTGTTTACTAAGTTGTCAGACTTTGACCTCTGTTGACCTTTGCCATCCACAAAGGAACCATAAGGTTGTTGTACTCACTAAGGCGGACCTACATATTACAAACGAAGTCTGGTCAAGCTGTACCTTTTTGGTTACTGTTTACAAAGTTCTCAGATTTGTTAAGTTACCTCTGTTGACCACAAACATCAATAGGGTTCTTGTACTTTACTAAGGTAAACCTACATACCAAGTGTTATGATAGAAGCCATTTCCCATTTACGCTACTTGCTAGCTATCGTACTGGAGAATTCTCATTGTTTACGATTGCGCAAGACCTAGAAGATTCTGCTGTTACTCCCTAGTGATATTGCCTTAGTTCTTCTAGCTCTCATGTATTGGCCTCTGGTTACCTCAATTGACCTTTCACCTCCACTCAAAACAATAGAATATTTTTGTACTCTGTATGTTACATCCACATGCAATGTATGAAATCTGTCAATGCTTCCCTTCTTGAAATATCGTGTTTACAAGCTTTTCATTTATTGGCCTCTGGATACCTCAATTGACCTTTCACCTCCATTAAAAACAATAGGCTTATTGTACTCAACATGTTACATCCACATGCAACGTACGTACAAAATGTGTCAGTGTTTCCCTTCTTGAGATATCGTGTTTACTAGCTTTTCATGTATTAGCCTATGGTGACATCAATTGACCTTCCACCTCCACTCAAAACAACATGCTTCTTGTACTATGTATGTTACATCCACATGCAATGTACGAAATATGTCAATGCTTCCCTTCTTGAGATATCTTGTTTACAAGCTTTCATTTATTGGCCTCTGGTGACCTCATTTGACATCTCACCTCCACTAAAAACAATAGGCTTTTTGTACTCAACATGTTACATCCACATGCAACGTATGCAATATGTTAGTGCTTCCCTTCTTGGGATATCGTGTTTACAAACCGGGCGTCACATATACACACATACACACATGTATATACACACACATGCCATCAGGATGCATAGGTTCCGGATGCTGATAGCATCTGAACAAAAAACGTATTCAAGATATGTAAACTGCAAATTATAAAAGTGTCCAGTATACTCAGTTGGTCAACTTGTTTATTTATATAAACCTACGTCATCCTCTTTAACTGTTAATTCCAGAAAGATACACGCAGAATGGACTCGACCATTAGTCTTTAATGAAATATTGGATAGTACGCATTATATTTTACAAACATTACAAGGTGAGGTACTGCATGATGTTTTTAATTATAATAGATTGAAACCTGGAAAAAAAGTTGCAACTAATCTCAAACGAGGTTCACACCCACGGGATCCGTCACCCCTCCCTCAAAGGAACGTTCAGAAGATTTTAAAAACAAAATAATTGAAAAACAATTCTCAAAGGGTGTGGTCTTAGCTCCTGGAATCGCTCCATGTTTGCCCCCAGTAAAAATACAGATATCAAATGTTAACATCCAGTGGGTATTACGTGGTCTAATGTGTGATAACATAGTGTCATCAGAAATGGAATAGTTTCATGCTCATGATCTCGGAATGAGAGTAAACTTTGTTATGGAGAACACTACCTCATTATAATATCCTGGATATTTCTGCAACAATTACAAACACCGCTTCTGCATGTTAAAGAATATAAACTAATGAATAACGAAAAACAGTAAAACTCCAAGCACTTGTGGTTCCTTTGTTCCATATTAATACACTTCATATGGTTCATATGAAGAAACATACAAACCTGTGTCTCTCTCACAGCAGAAAATGAGTTTTCCTATCTATCTTGGTTTATTTTAATTTGTCGTGCTTATACAAGGTGTACCAGACTGAGTTCAAATTACCTTTAACATCCACAACACAATTGACGAGATTCTTGTCCTCACTAATGTGGTTGCACATAATAAATATCAAATTTAATCAAGAATGTTTTTTTTAATGTTACAATGTTGTCAGACGTTGACCTCTTTTGACTCGTTTGACGGTTTTTGTAGCCTACTCACTAAGGTGAACCTACATAATGTGAAGCTTGGCCAAGCTATAAATGTTTATTTTGCAGACGGTAACATATTCTGACCTCTGATCTTAATTCACCACCATTAGTAGAAAAGTGAACCTTCGTACCAAAAACGAAATTATGGGGATTATATGCATAAGAGATCTGCCCATGTTTCTGTTCTTGAGATCGTGTTTACATTGTTTAAATATGTTCATCTCCATTTACCTCAAGCCTTGGCCTCCACTAAAAACAATATAGAGCCGTCTATGGAGCCTGGTCCTTGTCAAGTATATATATTTGCTGCCCTCCCTGATATATCATCTTTAGAAACTAATAAATAATACATACATACGCCACCTTAATATACTGTAGACATCGGAAGCCAAAATAATAATAATAATCAAACTAAATAATGTAACGATTAGTGATAGAAAATCTGCGTGATCTCTTTTGAGAAAAAAATATGAAATGCACGGGCATCTACTTTATGACCAGTGCTCGAATTTCTTGTGGCTTAACCCCCCCCATCCCCTCCCCTCCCCTCTATGAGGTCGGGACCCCCTAAATGTATTTTACTTGGGACCCATGGGTCATTATATAAGACCCCCTCCCCACAAAAAAGGATGGGATCCCCCATATTTTTGGAGGGAGCCGAATGAGGGTAAAATAATGACCCACACCCACCCCTCAAACAAGTTTCATCTCGTATATTCATGTAAACATAACCCAAATGGCGTTCGCAAATGAGGGATTTCATTCAATCGGGTGGATGCTTTTCTACGATATTCGGCGATGAAGGTGTTAAAACACGGAGAAATTCAGTAATCAGTCAAAATGCTTAGTCAAAATCATGAGGCTACAATAACTTTTTGTATGTGTTCAACGGAATACGATTTTGTCTTCCTTATATGCATTTGGCGTGAATTACTAATCTAGAAATTGAAGAAAAATAATGTTTAAACAAGGATTACTGGAGTTCAGCATGGGGAGACTAGTGCATCTCTCCCTCATCTACCCCTTTTTCGTTTTAAACAGTTTTTTTACATATTAGTTTATTGTCTGGCACAATTTATAGCACACATTTGCAGATAGGTGACATTAATATTCCATTTTGTTCTCAGAAGGGGAGGGTCTCTCCTTACATCTAAGCATACAAGATCCATTTTAGCCACAGACACAGATCAGAAGTTATAGCCCCCTCCCCAAACACACTAAATTGAATGTCCATACATTAATACACAATTAAATGTCCATACATTAATACACAATTACATGTCCATACATTAATACACAATTAAATGTCCATACATTAATACACAATTAAATGTCCATACATTAATACACAATTAAATGTCCATACATTAATACACAATTAAATGTCCATACATTAATACACAATTAAATGTCCATACATTAATACACAATTACATTTTGAATGCAACAGACTGAGCACATATATAGCACAATTTTGCGAGTAGGTAACATTTGGGATTATTGTTTTGGTCCGAGTCCGACGACCGGTGACTGACAGGGTGCAACAGCCTGTCCGGTGGGTGTGGTGGGATGCCCCCCTTCCCGCTGACGCCACCACTGATAAATGGTATGGGAAATAATGTGGCATGTACTACATCAGAGTTAATTTGGTTTCTTGAATTCAGGTAAAAATCATCTTCTGATCAGTAATTATTCGCTCTTAATTAGTTTACATGCCTAACATCCACATTACAATCATTATATTAATATTGTCGGTGGTGTATTTTATTGATATGAAATGTATTTATATAGACCAATAATTTGCATTGCTATATTGATTATCATGTGACAAGCTTCTAAGATTAAGATGTTAAGTACCATCACTTTTACGTATCACCGCTTTGATTAAATCGGGTCCCATATTCGAGGTTTTATTTACCAAAAGTCTGGATATTAAAGTGGCTTTAGGAGTGTGATTATATTCGATATGAATTCTAACATTTCAAACCTTAATTTCATCATTGGCAGATAGTTTGCGATCACATTTTCACAATGAAGTACTTTTCTCCAACAATTATTGGGCCCTCGCAAAGAAAAAAGGGAAACAAAAAAGTAAACAATAACAAACCGTGATCCACAGATGTGTTTACAAACATTACTACTGGATATTAAAAACTGTGTTGCTCAAATCCATGCGAAATTTCCTCGGTTTTGACCTCTCATTTGTTCATAATCATAACATTGCTGGTTCAGTAACATTTTTTTAATCGAAAGGCAATGTTTGTGAACAAATCTGTTTGACATGGTTTGTTATTGTTCTTATTTTCGTTGATCTAATTCTTTGCGATGGAATTAAAATTTGTGGAAAGAAATACCTCATTCTGAAAATGTGATTGAAAACTACATGTCAGTGTTAAAAGAGAGCATTTTAATATGTGTAATCGGGTTGTAATCAAACTCCTAATGCCCCTTTAAATGTGTACTAGACTTCCCTCCTCTTCAACTTTTACGACAGAATGATATTGTAAATGACCTTGATTGCCCGGGTATGGCAGTATAGGCAATTAACTGAAGGGCGAACGCGACCTTCACATTCCTATCACAATGCATGTCATTACGGTGGTTCTGAAGGGACATACGATATGTAGAGTTAATGCGTTAGTATAACACGTCATCACAGCAATTTGCCGAGTTGCTGAGTTTCAGTAACTTTACATTCTGATAAAAAATATAAATTTGTGGAGTTGTTGTCTTACACGAAACTCGACAACACGTCAAGAACATGATAATTGTTGAGTTTTCACTTTACACTGACGTGACATCTTGACCAAAATGGTAAAATTGTCGAGATGCTGTCTTACAGGACACTCGACAAGATGACAATGTTTGTCCGATATTATGTTAGTGTAACTTGACAACTGAACATTTTGTTTTTGACGTGTTGTCGAGTTTCGTTTAAGACATCTCGACAATTTGACAATTTTTGTCAAGATGTAACGTTAGTGTAACTGGACAACTCAACGTTTATCATGTTTTGACGTGTTGTCGTGTTTCGTTTAAGATGGCTTCTCGACAATTTGACCATTTTTGTCAAGAGGTAAGTAACGTTAGTGTAAATTGACATGTCAACAATTATCTGATATTTTTTACTGAGATTTAAAGTTACATAAACTCAGCAACTCGTCAAATAAATGTAAAATTTGTTGTGATAACGTGTTATTCCAACACGGTAACTCTACATCTTGTATGTCCCTTCAGAACCACCGTACATATACAACACACGAGACCAGCGAATGAATACTGAACCAGGGAGTTGGAATATACTCCCAACTCCCTGACTGAACTAAAGCATCTCTCTCTACCTCTTGAACTAAAGCATATAAATTCTTAATAGTAAATGAAATGTATTTTATTGTACTGAAATAGACACACATTGGGCAGGTTTGAGAGATTGCTACATTATTTGTTATCTGCTGTTGAAGGTTACATGATATGGGACAAATTAGTGGAGAATGTTGTGATTTAGATGTATCTTGATTGAATCATGCTAGTCCTACTTTAAATACATTGACTGATTCTGATAAGGTCAATATATTATTGAACTCCCTGATAAGATCAATTTATTTGTCCAAGGTAAAACATGGAATTGATGTATGCTGATATAAAATGTTGCCTATTACCAGACAGGAAGAACTTTGTTATTGTAAAACTAAACTGCTGATATACAGGATGCACTAAATTACATTCATTGCCCTGGATCACATATATTTTGTACTGAATCTCATGATAATCTTTATTGGTTACTTCCTGTAGACAGACATGTAACCCATACAGTCAGGTGTATGTATATATACTCTATATTTTTGTGTCATTGGTCAAACATACTCAAAATGCTTCTCTTTACACAGGAATGAACAAATATTCAATAACGTTGCTCAGAAATATTGAATAGTAGGTCATTCCATTCATGTGTGTGTTTTGGGAATTTGTGGTCCAAATGCCATTTTGGGCACTCCTTGTTAAAAATATACAAAATTCACCAGAACTGCTCAGAATTCGTTGCATGAATTCTGGAAATATAGAATTGCGCCAATGCTACAGTACCTGAAAGTCGTCAAAATTATCATGAACTAGTACGAGTACATCTAATACATTGTGGCTATTGAGCCGAATAAGTATTAGTGTTGTCAGCTACTTTTCAGCCGGTAACACTCGACTATTCACAGTACACGATTTTCGCCATGACCAAATAGTGCCTATAGTCTACATGTACAGGTTAGCCCAGATACAGTATTGACTTCTTTACATACAAAATCAATGTGGATGCTGCATTTTGTTCATTGGAGGAATTGAACGTCAAACTTCTTGTGCTTGCGATTGCAGATCCGTTGCAAATGCCAACAGGGGACTCATCTGGCTGTCTTCCATATCAAGAAAAAAATGAATATGTTTACATTAAATTAGTCTGGAAACACACTGGTTAAAACATGTTGAAGAACAGGAGATCCAGGCCGGCTCGATAGTGAAGGCGTGCTTCATTATTCACCAGGCTGCCGGCTCAATAGTGAGGATGTAATATTCTCCCGGCTGCTGGGTCAACAGTGAAGACATTTCCTTATTCTCCTGGCTGTCGGCTCAACGGTGAGGATGTGCTTCCTTATTATCATGGCTGCCGGGTCAGCAGGTCCCACCATCTAATAAATGTAAATCTTCTTGACTTCCGAATATCGAGAAATGCAGGCCTGGAAACACTCCTTGGTAATGATTCTCCTGCTGTCGTCATGGATAAGACTAGGCTGTTACTCCATTCATGAATCTTCTTCCTCCTGAGATGATGCAGGGCAGAGAGGAGGACCTCTTACTTCCCCCTCCAATCTTTAACCATCCTCCTCCATGCAATGTTGAAATAAAGATTATATGATCATTGTTTTGAATTTCATAGTCCAGTTCACCCTAAAAAATGAAGAATAAGGAGGAAAAAAAAGAGAACCATTCATAAACAACTCTATCAAATTATGTCGGCTAATAACCAAGTTATCAGGGTTTTACAACAAATTTGATGTTTTGATGTACATGTTGTACACAGGAAGGTATTACTTGTATAAATTATTCTTTGCAATCTTATGATTCAACAACATGATTGGCTGAAAGACTCATTTTGAAATAAAAGTCATATAACTGTCACATGAGTTAACTTTTTTAACCTTCAAATTTAGTCATGGTCTTTGCACTTACGACAAGCTCCCAGTCTGCATCATTAACTAGGATGAGAATTCCTGGCCTCCTAGGAAGGAAAATAAAATGAGTCCAGTTAACTTTCTTGAAAGTATACAACAAGAAATGCAATAAACAAGCAAACTAGCACACAGGGTTAGATTGAAAAATACACAAAGATTGAAAAGAGTAAAGATGCACAACAAAATAGAAAACTAGCAGGCTTTAGTGATTCCTTACCAATTTTGATAGAAGAAAATTTTTAAACCTTGGACAAATTTGATAACATGATTCTTGCACAGACAGCAGACATACATACCAAATATGTGTTTATAAAGTTTTCAGATTTTTACGTCAAATGACCCTGACTTTCACCAAAACAATATGGATACTATATTCTCTAACGTCCTACATACCAAATATGAAGTGTGAAAAAGTTCTTTTTTGGAGGGGTTATTGTGTTTAGATTTTCAAATGTTGACCTTTAACCTACATAAAAA
>WXZC020000318.1:0-12965 GCA_011317855.2 Paelopatides confundens
GGATGTGACAGGATGAATAGAGTAAAGTTAAGGTGAGACGTGATGTACAGATGAGAGGTAAAGTTGGGATGAGAAGTGAGCAACATAGGAGGGGTGAAGTTATGGTGAGGAATGTTAGTAATTTCCTTCCTGTATATTTAAGCCATGGGGTTGAATGGTACGGAGGCGTTGCTTCCATAGTCTCTCCCTGCTGAGGCGAACGATATCAGGGCGGCTACCTAAAAATTCAATTCCATTAATACGTATAATAATCCCATAATTTTTGTTGGATGTCGAAGGTCAATTGGGGTCAATAGAGGTCAATATGTAAAAACAGTATTCTAAGAAGCAAAGCTTGGGCAGATCACATACGTGGTAATATTTTAGTGGAGGTCAATCTTATTTGGTGTCATCAGAGACCAACATTTGAACACACCACATCTTAGTAGAAAATGTGGGCAGATGCCATACATGACATATGGATGTCACATATTAATTACAAGAATGCTATTGTTTTTTGTGGAGGTCCAGGGTCATTTTGGATCAGCATATGTCAAAATGGGCAAATCTTGTAAACATGATATCTCAAGAAATGACGCTTGGATATTACCTACATACAGTAACATGTGGATTCCCCATGTCAAGTACACTATTGTGCAAAATACTTGTTGTTTTACTTTAGATCATGAAGTACACATAGACAATAATAGATTCCTAAAGGATTCGACACAATACTTCATCGGAACCACAATGTATGTTTGCATTTCTAGTTATTTATTAACTGCACCATTTTCTAACATATTTTATTTTCTGCTGACAAACCAAACCTTTTAGGGCAGATGACGACAGCCTCTACGCGGCCTTCCCTACGAGTAACAGCCTAGTGACACAATACTATAATCTGCGAAACTAATGTCGCCGAATAATCATCGGGCTGACAGACCTAGGTACAAGCCAAGGTCAAGACCGAGGCAGAGAACGTCCTCATCAGGACGGGTGGACATCCCAAACGTCGAAAACCAAGGTCTATTAGTGCTCCAACACGCCTCACCATGGCCAAGCTCGAAGTCATCAGGCATCTCGCCGATTTCAACAAGGTAGCAGTCGTTCTCCTACAAGACAAGAGACAAACTGGGTTTCCGATGACAACCTCAAGCTACCTGGGTTCCTCCTCGCTGTGTCCACCCACAGCAAGAAGCATGGAATTGCAAATTTTGTCAGGGATGGACTAAGCTGGACATCCACCAGCCAATCTCCACCAGGCTCCAAGATCGAGTGGCTGGTCACAAAAATCCAGGAAACATATGTTTTGAATGTATACAAGACCCCACCAATATCGCTGACTGTATTATCCCTCCCATCTATGTCTGCTTTCGCCATCTACGTAGGTGACTTCAACTGCCAACATACATACTGGGGTTACAACCACACATCGCAGGATGGTGAGACGCTGAATGAATGGGCTTCTAACACTGAATCACTGCTGCTTTTTGACCACAAAGAGCACATAAGCTTCTTTTCCACACGCTGGAACTCCTACAACAATCCAGACCTGACCTTTGTCGTATGCCGCAGCAACGACCCGAAACAGGATAGACGTGTCATCGACAGGTTCCCTCGTTCACACCACCGGCCATCCATCATCAAAATGCCATCGCTGGTACAGTCAGTAGCTGGTAAACCGGTCAGGAGATCGAACTTCCGGAAGGTTAACTGGCAGTTGTTTGCAGCAGCGACGGAGAGAAGAGCAGCTGGTCTCCCGGACCCAGAAGCTGCTGATGTGGATGCTGCACACGCAAGCTACTGTAAAGTCCTCCTATGGGAAGCAAAGCACAATATCCCACGGGCCTTCAACAAAAACTACATCCCGGGCTGGGATGAGGAGTGCAGCTGCCTGCTGTGTGAACACGAGCAGACGAGCTCCAGGGAAGAAATGGACACAACAGCAACAGCTCTACTACAGAAGCTGGATGGTACCCGAAAGTCCAGGTGGAATGAAGTGTTGGAATCTATCGCCTTCACACACGGAAGGCGTGGTAGAGCATCAACCTGCTCTTAGGGAGAAATACAACTCCCCGCAGGTGTCCAGTGACAGCAGAAGCCATTGCTTCCCAGCTCATGAAAAACGAATGGTACCCAGATGCAGACAGAAACTTTACGCGACTCACCTCGTGTGAAGTGTCTTCTCACTCCATGGCAGCCAGAGCCGATGCCAACCTCTCAGGCCACTTCACATCGGCTGAAATAAGTACAGCTACCAGAAAGCTGAAGCCGGGAAAGTCACCAGGTCGTTACAACATCCACCCGGAGTTTGTCATACACCAAAGTGCAAGTACATCTCACTGGCTATGCCTGTTCTTTTCATCGTGCTTCCGGAGGTCCAAGCTCCCAAAGACCTGGCGCCGTGCTTCCGTCATTGCCTTGCCAAAGCCGAATAAATCTGCAAAGGGCCCGAAGGCACACACCAATATCACCGCTCTGTGTCCCATTCAAGATCTTTGAGAGGTTGATTCACAGCCGCATCGAGCCAGTGGTGGACCTACAACTCCCACAGGGGCAAACCGGCTTCCAACGAGGCAGGTCAACAGTTGACCATGTAACGCTGTTCACATAGGACATCGAAGACAGCTTTCATGACAACCAAGAAAGTTTGAGTAGTACTCTTAGACCTGACAGCTGCATATGACACCGTCTGGCACTGTGGACTACACCTGAAACGGTTGAGGACAATCCCAGACTGGCACATGGTAAGGTTCATTATGAAGATGCTATCGAACCGTAGCTTCATCCTACAGGCCAGCGACGGTCAGAACAGCAGGCCCAGAAGACTGAAGAATGGCGTCCATAAGCTTGGTTCTCTCACCAATGTTGTTTAACATCTACATTCACGACCTGCCGCACACAACATCTAGCTAGTACGGCTATATGCAGACGACTTGGGCATCATGATGGGACGGCCAACATGGAAGGCGATGGAGGAAGTGGCACCTTCAGCTCAGCGCGAGCAAGACATTTTCTGGGAAGCAGTGTGGGAAAACTCCACTTTTCCCCTACTTTTCTTTCTTCCTTATACTCTTCCTCTAGACATGGGCATCCACATGTAGCGATAGGTTGGCTTAGGGGGTTGACATGTCTGTAAATTTGGCATAATGTTGCATGTTATATGGCACAATTTTGTAAATACGAAAAATATGGATTGTATGATCATCTAAAGGGGAGGGGTTCCTGTCCAGTACATAATCTGAACACCAACTGCAATGTCACGTAATTGTACGTGACACCAACCCGTCGCCAAATGTATATAAATATATTTAATAATTATTGTAGAAGATAACATTGCTTTCCCAATTGAACGTACTTCCTTTTTGGTAAAATGTCCATACATTACTGCACAAATACAATTTCAATACAACAACTAAGACAAATATAGTATGGCTCAATTCTGTTCATTATATGGCACCATTTTGAATGTACGTAACCTCAAATTCATATTTTCCTTCCCATAACACCTCTCGTAAGTTATCCCTTTCAATCCCACATGTCAGGTAACTTATCATTTCTCCATATGAATGTATAAACATTACAATTACAATACACCGAACATTTTATGAAACGGTTAATTAAACATAGCACATATATACCTAGTATGACATCATTTTCCTTACTGTATGGCATTTTGTATGTAAGTGGCCTTAAAATTCTTATTTTTTTCACCCCTCCCCTTAAACCACTTACAGGACACCGTTGGCGTGTACAGTAATCGCAACAATTTTTACACAAAATGCAAAATTGTAGAACATAAATGAGATGCAAATGATTGCAGCCTTTTGTATATAACCCCCCTTACATAAACACATAATGGGGAAGGGTTTACCCCATCTCCTTAGACCCCTCCCCTATACCACGAATATATAGAAACATTTTCACCCTCCTACCAATAAATCCCTAACCCAATTTCAATGTAATTGTCATTGTCCCATTTATTTGAACGTATAAACGTCCTATTGGGTGAAATGCCCATACGATACACTGCCCAATACATTAAATATTCAACGCAACACATCACATAATATATCACAAGTGTGCATATTATATGGCACCATTGTCACTTTCGGTAACCTTATAACATAAGTCGGTGTTTTCTACACTTTTGGTAGCATGTACATTCCTGGCTCCACACACACGAACATGATAAACATCACCGCCTTTTGTTCATTCGCCTAATACTTTTATCAGCTGACGTCACTTTCGTCCCCAAATTACGAGCCTTTTACTCCAAAGTCACATGTAACCAATCTATTTTAAAATATCAACATAACCTATATGTAGAGTGAACGGTACTGCAGTACAAGGTGATATTCGGCAACTAGGAAAGCATTTTTATTTTTGGCATTTGTATTCAATTATTTATATTCCATATTGCACTTTTTACGTGACTTACGTAGCGTGGTCAAAAACATCACGGACGAAACGGCAACTGAAAAACATGAACCCACACTCAACACAAACCAAGTGAAAAAACACCCACCCACACATTAAAACCTACAAAGCCACATACTGACGACGCGACGGCACTACCAAAAATATCACCGCTCCAATACACCACATCCAGCGGAGCACAGACCTCGAAAGAGGGCGAAAGTCAGCCTCACACTTCACCGCCATGATGACC
The DNA here is from genome assembly GCA_011317855.2 of Paelopatides confundens. Taxonomy (NCBI): domain Eukaryota; kingdom Metazoa; phylum Echinodermata; class Holothuroidea; order Aspidochirotida; family Synallactidae; genus Paelopatides; species Paelopatides confundens. The sequence goes on from WXZC020000318.1 coordinate 4,652, forward strand.
GCCTCCCACGGACGGGCCTCTCCACTAAAAACATTGTCGCATTTATTACACCACAAGTGTTTTTTAACTAAAACTGAAACCAAATTTAAATTTGTAGTATATCAACTCACCCACCCCACCCATCAACTCCTACAAGGCCACAAACGGACGACCCGGGTAAACCACAACAAACGCCCGCCCCAGCACACAACCTTCAGCGAAACACAGCGCCATACTGGCGGCTAAAGTAAGCCTCAACTTGAAGTCCATGTCAGCCTTCACTGCCACTATAGGACCGCGTCCCGTTGTCGGGCCTCCCACGAAAAATAATATCGCACCTATTACACCACACATGTTTCTTTAACAAAACAAAGACCAAAATTAAAATGTGTAGTATACCCACTGCGAAAATAGGGAGGTCTACCCCGTACAATAAAAAACCCTGATCGACAGCCCAGGAACGGTCACCCGTGGATCTGTCCGCCAAATGCTGAAACCATTCACACAGTCTGAACACCAAGGGACAAATAAAAAAAGTGGGCAGTGTTTTCTAGACTGCCATAGCCAACTCTCTGGAACGCTCCATTATCCAACCTCCAAATGGTACCGTTCTGAGTCTGGCGTTATGAAGCCGGAGTGTGCGGAACGCCAGACTCGACTGAATGGCGATCCTGTACCAACATATTAGACAGGACCCTCCCAAGAATAACTCTCATCATACGAGCGCTGGCTGTAACAAGTCCAGAGAAAGAACTCACAGAGTGTCAACTAAGGCAAGTACAACCTTAGATTGTGTACTACTGTGGGGTTCTGAGTTACTAAATAGGCACGGCACCCATTTACGTAAATGTAAACCACCCCAGAACCGAACAAATACGAACACGGTAGAATGTTGTTCTTCACGGCAATAAACTGTTGCTTCAACAACATATAACCGAGTGTTGTTGGCAGGTGCACAACATCAATACCCCAATACCGCCCTCTTCAACAAGTTCCGTCTTCCGAAACCACAAAAAGGAAAACACGTTTAGATATTGTATATACCGGCCTTTTCTTTCCATGTGACGTCACTAGGGGCACAGTAGCCGAACCATATACCACGGAGTCTGGCATTATGAAGCAGTGAGTCACCGAACACCAGACCCCGACTGAATGGCGATTCTGTACCAGCATATCAGACATGCATCTCAAGCATGACTTTCGTAACAAAAGTTGGATGTGATAAATCCAGAGAGAAAGCACAATATATCCACTAAGGCAAGTACGACGTCATAGGGTGTTCCACTTGGGAATTGGCAAGGCACCCACCTAGGTAAATGTAGGCCCTCCAAAAAATAAAATGAACACGACAAACTATTATCCCTCACCGCAATAAACGGTTGCTTCAACAACAGAGAACTGAGCGTTGTTGGCAGATGGACTATAGCCAGACCCACCCTCATTTTCCCAAGTCTGATAAATCGCCGCCCTATGTACCTGTTCAGTCCTTCCAGACCTGAAAAAAATAAAACACTGCCCTATTAAGCCGCACCAACACACCTTTGGGTATCGCGTTAAATGTGCCTTGGTGCCAGAAGAGAGGCGTAATAAAGCGGTTAGATCACCTCTTCCAGTAAGGACAACAAACGGATGCGAAACGTATCAAGTCTGCCCTCGAAAATATCGGCCTTTAACTTCCATGTGACGTCACTAAGGGCACCGAAGCCAAACCATATACCATTCATTGTTATATTACAGTCCGACCACGATGCCTCCAACAGTAGGGTATTGTAAAAAAAACATCCCTTAAATCTGGCCCAATGATTGATCAAAACTGTACTCCCTCGGGAGTCCATCCGAACCAGGGGCCTTCCCGTTTTTCATTTTTGACAGGGCCATCCAAATCTCGATCGTGGTCATTTGTGCACCCATATGATCAATAACCTGATCGGGAACAGTTCTCGAAATACCCCTTAACAAATTATCTGTCTAGTAAAACCTCTCTCTCTCTCTCCATCGCCTGTACACGAGTAATAATACGGACACCTTTGTATATCTGAACAAATTTCAATAAGACAAAATTGTCTGTTCATAATTTTATCGCCAAACAAGATATTAGCTCTGAAACGGTTTGTCAATTTCGCATATTAAACTTCTTTCAGGATATATACAATAATTAAGTTTTAATTAACATGCAGTGATATAATACATGTTTTCACATGATGGATGCATGTCAGTGAACATGTACTTGTGTGAATTGTCTGAATAATATTCCCAAAATTCTTCGAGGAAAATTAAATCGCATCTGTCTTATCATAATCTCATTTTCCTATTGGGTAGTCATGAATTTAATTCCAATTCTAGCAGACCCTTGGCTGGCTTTTGTTAAAGAAATATTACAAAAGACGACAGATGCATTATACTCTTATATTGGTATAAACAATTCATTATAATAGCACATAATGACATACATACAAATATATCGTTATGTGATTATATGTGATTCTAATAATAGAGTGTACATTTATATAAGAGTTCTAAATAGATTAGGGCTCATAACAAAGTACATCACAAACAAATTACGGCAACCTCAAAATATTTGAACGACAAATTTACGGATCAAATATTTTTAAAACCTGGAGGGTTCTTCATTCATTTTGACAAGATTGGTCAAATTTCATTTCTAGTGAAGATAAAACAGCTTGGTGGCTAACTGTTTAACGAAAGCAAATTGAGAAAAACAACAAACCCAAATGATGGGTGAAAGAGCAAATATTTCGCTAGATTACAAGGTCATCACAGTGTTTTTTAATCAATCTTCAAAAGCGATGGGGAAACTTCTGAATCAGATAGGAGAAGCATATTAATAAGCAACCTCTTCTTGATGTCCAACGTCCAATAATCATAAAGAGATAGATCGGTAGTCGACATGATATTAGCTCGTTGGGGAGTGACGTTATTTTCTTCTGCTGCCAATAGATCCAGAACACTTGTAAATATACATCAAATTGTGAGGGTTCTTTAGAACTAGCATGGAGAGCGATGCCATCTTGTTTATGTACATCCATACCCCAAAACGCCAAAGTTCCTCCATAAGAACCAAATCCTAGACTTCACCACGGAGACATCTATATCCCCGAGAATAAGGGTTTCTCCTCCATTGCCAAGGTCAGGTTCTGCTGCCCTGATAGGGCCCTTAAGTGGTGCCTAGATAAGGTGAGGCCCCTTCGAACGCTGGGAAGGACGCGCCATGACAGCTCTATGAAAGGCCGTGATAGAGCTCTGTCCGGGGTAAGCAGCGTCACATGATATTCTGAAAGCGGCAGCCTGGAAGACACCAAGTTCGTTGCTTGCTACCTCGCGGTCGAGGAGGCGGCCTTTGATAGAGCTGCCTTGGCGCGCCCTTCCCATCGTTCGAGCCGCCCGCCAGTTTAACGGTGCCATTATGCATTTAGATGTTGACCAGGGTAAGTATATATAGGCGATGTAAATTCTCCATTCTCCTTAACTTCTTTACTGGTTTGGGTATTTACGATCCTCTACACTTACCCTGTGCAATATTCCCACAACCCACCGACTGCGTGGGAAGCGTGCAGCCAGGCATTGTATTCCACGTTGCCTAGTTTTACTTCCGGAGACGGGCCCGGGACATCTCCCTGCGCGCATAGGTCCCTGGTGACTGCACCCGGGGCACGAAGATTCAAAGATCCTTCATGACCTGGGTGCAGTCACCAGAGACCTATGCGCGCAGTCCATTGCCTGCTTCGTAAGAGCGGGATATATACTTCCTGCCGCCTTAGCCGGTACGCCCTCGGGGACTCATTACGTTCTCGAAAGAAGCCCTACGCTACTTGCCAGGGCTTGGTGCCAGTTTCGACCACGATACGCAATCAATAACGTAAGTTAAGAGTCTGCGCCGTCGAGCTCGAGATTCATTGTCCGAATTTGAATAAACCACGACTGGACATGGACCACTGTGGTCCGTGACCCCAGCTGCATACATAAATTAACGCTAAAATCTCCACATTGAGCTAGATCAGATGGAATCATGCATTTAGATGTTCACCAGGGGAAGCATAGAGGCACGTAAATATCTAAAACATTTTGGGCTGACTTCGCTGGTAGATACAAGTTAATGGACCCACATCAGCGACCATTGGGCGGATCATATCACAATATCCCACGAGAGCAGCTTCGCGCAAGTGCTCGCCATATTTTTTTCCTCGCGATGAAATACGAAAATCACAAATCCCCGCGGTAGGGAAGCGTAGAGGTACGCACTGCTTGAAGCTATTTCAGCGCGCATAAGTCCCTAGTGACTTTCGTGACCTGGGTGCAGTCACTAGAGACAAATGCGCGCTGCGCGCATAAGTCCCTAGTGACTCGTGACATGGGTACAGTCACTAGGGACCTATGCGCGCATAGGTCCCTAGTGACTGCACCCAGGTCACGAAGGATCTTTGAATCTTCGTGACATGTGTGCAGTCACTAGGGACCTATGCGCGCGAGTAAATTTGCAGTCATTCGAAACGCAAACGTTTTGAAAAACCGAGAGATAATGTATACATTATATTTTTAATAATAAAGAAACAAAATGTATGGAACCGCTGATAACCACCATTTATTTATCAACGAAGTACACAGACAAGGTAGCAAATAAATAGTATGCAATTTCGGAGGTCTAATAAGCAGAACTATCTAACACTCGTTTAAGGGTACAATGAGCCTAATACAAACAATGTAAACATTACTGTCGCTCGCTCTGTAGCAACATTACCAATGTACGCAGTGATTGTCGAATATGTTCCAAATGTCATTATTAACAGCTAGCGTGCTTGATGCATGGATAGTAAGTACGTTAATGCTTATCCGCGGTATTCTCCGCTGCCAACAGATCGAAGATCTTCAATCACACTCCAGAACTCTCTTAGTGCTGCAACCAAGTCGTAAGTATCGGTCGACACAGGAATAGTTTCCATTGTTGTCGTCCGAGAGGAGTCCAATTCATTTCCGGGCCAAATGGGCCATTCATCGCTTCTTGTTAAACTACCTATAAGGTAGTCTAGTGATTTTATGATGCCATCGTTGGTGCGGATAGGTCTAATACAGTAGTTATAGACGTAATTTATTACGAGATCACGTTTATCCTGCGATTGAAAAGAGAACATTTAGATTAATGGCACATTATTAATGGTATTTCAGGACGGGTCTTTAGTGGGTGACCATACGCACAAACCTTAAACCACAGCCAGATCTATGGTTCCATCGATTCCGGTCGTATTACTATTTTTCAAGCATTTTCGATCCGCCCCTGGAAGACTTATTCGGTTATATAACTGGCTTAAATTAAGGGTTGTCTATGTATACTGTAAATGTTATTATCTGGGCATCTTAATCTTGGGTCTATTTTTTCTACCCTATTTAAACAAAATAAGTACCAGGTAACAGCATCACTCACTCCAGTCATATGACTTAACTACTGATTTGCCTGCCCGCCCCCAATGCGTCTTCGTCCAAACTTCTTGGTCGTACATTAATGTTCTGCTAACTCATCCAATCACTTACATTCGTCTCTGATCCAGTCTTTAGGAATTCAAGTGCGTCAGAACATACTTGAATGTGCGATACAGAACCCTCATTCTTTTCATTAACTACTGATGAAACCCCGGTTAGTTCCCTGGTCCATTCCTCTAGGCTGTCCATGTGATTACGAGCCTCCAACAGAGACATCTCTCCGACTGCTTTGTTCTGTCAGGAAAAGAAGTACCAGCATAGCAAAGTCTAGTAATGTTTTTTTACAACCAAATAAATATGGGGGATCCACAAGGCCCCTGCAAAACAATTTATCAACTTCGTTTTGTACGTGCATTGTCCAGCTATGTAGTTGTTACCTACATAAAATCCCGCAGTGAGACTGATGGAATATAAGTACATGTAAGGCAGTCACTGTCAGGGAGAGCATATACTTTCGGGTGGGGACGATCCCCAGTAAATAAGTCGAGGTTAAAAATGAAGCACTACATGGGTATGAAAACTACTAGAAAAAATCGACCGTATTAAAGCTACTGTCCAGTAAGATGAATGCAGCAAAACGTAAATGTTTTCAACTTTCAAAAGGGGCAAATATCTAGGATGATAAGCTGTTAAATTAGATGCTATACAAATGCTTCTTTAGGTAGTTTGTGAATCAATCCTATTTCACCAATAAACGCATTAAGTGAATTTCCCCATCCACCAACCCAACCCCCCTTGACCCTACCAGACGTCTCAGTTACTTTCTTATGGCATATCGTGACACTCCCAATATTCACAAAGAGGTTATAATTTCTCACTTTTTTCCTAGTGCCCATCGGCAACCACCAAATCATCTTCAGACACGTCCACCCAATCAATATAGTTTCACTCTTTTGTTTCCTGTTAAATTTACACCAGCTGAACTAGAAATGTGTGCAGTATTTCCAATAGTGAAGTTAACAATAATATTTACCTTCAACGAGTCTCTTTCTGGTAGATTTAGTGAACGTCCGTCGACAGGGGTGTTGTAAAAGACAAAACTCAACAGATTAAGAATATAAAGTACTTTCGCCATGTTGGTAACTGTCTGTAACTGAAATAATATGTGTAATCAACGTAAATGTTGTGAAGTTTTGGTTTACCTTTGCCTTATATACATGCCTTGTTTACCGTGAATACCTAGTTTATACGACGGACACGTACTGGCTGAGTTATTTTGTATAGGCTGAGCCACCTTGTAGAGTTGAGAACAATTAACTTGACAATAACAAAGAATGTAATCAAACAAAGGTACGAGTATGTATGCATCAGTCCCATTGATCAAGTCACAGATGAATGAAACTCGTTCATTGAAGCTGTGATTTAATGCAATACTTTCTTATACAAGTTATGTATGCATTAATGAGCTAGTATAATGAGCTTAATAATTTAATAAGGTATGCTATGCAGAGTTCATGTTGCGTTAACATGTATTTTCATCGAGGGGGGGGGGCGTCTTCGTATGTACCAACTTTTACCGTAACTTCGATGGGACGGTAAGTTGAAAGTGAGAATTTTCCAGTGGGGTCACGAAGCTTTGTCTTCGTCTCTATCATTGTGACTTTTCTTAGATGTATTTTTCAAGGTGATGATGAAAACCACTGGCGCCAAGGGGGACACTGCTACCCCATCAATGGTTCTACGCCAAGACCAAGCCGATGAAACCGAATGGGCGGATCTAGCTTGTCCTGGCGGTCCGAACCCCCATTTTAGATTTATATATGGTGGATATTTATAGTAATTAAGCGTAATTAAGTCCCTAGTTACCATGAGTGGGATGATGGGATTATTACTCTTCATCTATAGGCATGGGCATATACGTGTAGGGAAAGGTTGGCTTGGGGGGGGTTAACCCGTCTGGAAATTTTGCATAATTATGCGGCATGTTATATGACACAATTTTGTAAATACCAAAAATATGGATTTTACTATCATCTAAAGGGTAGGGGTTCCTGTACAGTACATATCTGAACCTGAACTGCAATATCACGTTATTGTATTTGACCCCAACCCGTCGCCAAATGTATATAAATATATTTAATTATTATTGTAGCAGATAACATTGTTTTTCCAATTGAATTTACTTCCATTTTGTTAAAATGTCCATACATTACTGCACAAATACAATTTCAATACAACAGCTAAGACATATATAGTATGGCTCAGTATATGGTACCATTTTGAATGTAGGTAACCTCAAATTCATATTTTTCTCCCAATAACTCCTCTCGTACATTATCCCTTTCAACCCCACATGTCAGGTAACTTATCATTGCTCCACATGAATGTATAAACATTGCAATTACAATACACCGAAGATTTTATGAAACGGTTAATTCAAAATAGCACATATATACCTAGTATTACACCTTTTCCCTTACTGTATGGCATTTTGTATGTAGGTGTCCTTAAAATTCTTATTTTTCTTTCACCCCTCTCCTTAAACCCCTTACAGGACACCGTTGGCGTGGTCGCAACAAATAAAAATATAAAAAAATAAAACACTGCCCTCTTATGTCGCACCAATACACGTTTGGGTATCGGGTATACGGTGCATGTGTGCCAGAAGAGAGGCGTAATAAAGCGGTTAGATCACCTCTTCCAGTAAGGTCAACCAACGGATGCGAAACGTATCAAGTCTGCCCTCGAAAATATCGGCGATTAACTTCCATGTGACGTCACTAGGGGCACCGAAGCCAAACCATATACCATTCATTGTTATATTACAGTCCGACCACGATGCCTCGAACAGTAGGGTATTGTAAAAACATCCCTTAAATCTGGCCCAATGTTGGATCAAAAC
>WXZC020000319.1:0-12960 GCA_011317855.2 Paelopatides confundens
TGTGCGATCAGTTTGGATATATACCCATATGAGACTGATCCACGTACGTGCGATCAGTGTGGGTATATAGTGAGGTTAATCAAAACAAAACGTACAATCGGTGTGGGTTTATATGCATACATCTGAGCTTGATCCACATATATGCGATCAGCGTGGATATAAATTCATACAAGTAAGGTTGATGATCCACCTGCTTTCGATATGCTTATATCATACCTATATCAGCCTGATCCACATATGTGCGATCAGTGTGGATATATAGTCATATGAGGTTCATCCAGTGTTATGCGATCAGTTGGGGTTTATAACCATATACCCATGTGTTTGATCCACATATATGATATCGGTGTGGGTCATACATGCGAGGTTGATTCACGTACCTGCGATCAGGTTGGAATGATATTCATAGAGCTGCAAGTTTGATCCCAATGTGCGACCAGTTTGGGGATATAGTCATACTGCATGCGAAGTTAATACAGTATTTACAATTTTAAAAATGTCCTAAAAACAGAGTATATCATTTTCCTGCTATTCGGCAGTCAATTTTCCGGGAAATGAGTAGAAGGGTTTGGTGGCGTCAGGGATGGGGTTGGGCGGATGGGGGGGGGGGAATATCCCACAATTCTAGTTGACATACCATGTTCCTTAACACGTATACAAACAGATATATGAATAGTGTAATCCAATGAAGAAGAAACGGAGATGAATATATATTGCTTGCTTTTTTTTCGTAGAAAAGTCGAATGTTTATGCGGTACATGTATTCAGTATATTATAAATATAGAAATATATTAGACTTAACCCTTTTTTTTAATAAGCCGACATTTATGAGCACCGTAGCAACTCAGTATTGCAATAAATATCATTGGTATGCATTTAAATATTTCAAGACCAGTTAAAATCTGATATAAAGTTGAGTATAGCATACATATCAGAGCATATACTTGAAATGTTATCTTTAAGATTTCTTTTTTTTTCTTCATTTTAGACTTAAAAGAGTGATACACATTTAGCGACGTTTCTATTTTCCTTTTTAAAGGGGCTATAGTTGCGTTTCATTTACCAGCAAAAGATATTAATATAAATAATATAAATTATATTCAAGTATATTTGATGTTGAGAAAAGTAACATTGTACACACAATCAGTTACTTTAAAAACCTGTTTATCAGTAAATATATTTACAACTGCAAACCACAACCTTCAAAACTACTTATCCTTATGAAATATTCACGTTGCTCTATTATATACATTTTGAATATAAACCTACTATTTTTTTGGCGGGGTTAATTTTTATAAGGCCTATTGTGGTAATATAAAATTCGATATTTGGCGGTCGATAATAATTTGTCCTTCAATGGACATACTTGTATATACGTAGTACGTATTATATAAATGCTATATGAGAACGGTATAGAATAGCATGGGTCAAAATCAATGAGAGAAAATTGAAAACGAATAATGTCATCATTCCTGAATTGGTAACTAACGTTATGAGCTAAACAAAATGACAGTACCTAACATGCAGAATCGGCGGATATACACACATGACGATTTAATTATGAGCATGTCCACAAACCTATGAGCACGACGGGAAGCAATATGATTATGGGCAAGTAGTGCTTCTTCCTAACTCCACATTCGTTTTGAAGCTATATATATATGTTTTTGTGTGCCATTAGAAAAATATGCATGTAGTTCGAGCGCGGGTACGGACACACGGGAGCTCAACGTACCCTTTCCGAAATGTTTAAGGATATGTGGACTCGATCATAGAACAACCGCTTTGCTCTCCTCGACTGTTGAGCTTCTTTCTTTTGTTTTCATACATTAGAGTAAATACGAAATAAGTTACAAACGAAGTACACTGCCAGTTAATATATTAAGTAACGTAGCTATATGTTTTTAATTATGTACCTTTGTAAATAGTCTATGGTACATAAAACCCATATTATATTTACCTGTATTGCTCGTATAGTACGGTATATTCTACAGTAAAAGCAAGTCAGTGTCAACAACACAGTGATTATGTTTGAAAATGTTTCATGAATATTATGCTCCATTCCTTAATTTAGTACATTGGTCTTTCAAAAAGTAGTGGCAATGTTGTTTTCAAATTGCTTCGCAATTAGCTGTGATATTATTTGCGTATAAATGACATCCATTTAGCTAAAATGTGTAAAATTACCCTTCGTGAATTTTCATGGTTGTTGGTTGCCACCCTGTATTGGTGAAAGGCAAAGTTCGATTTTCTTACATAATCAGTGACTGGATTTTAGAAAGTATGTGAGGTAATTGAAAGTAGTTGGAATGAGGTTTATATAGAATTAAAGATGAAAGTCTTCAAGTTCACTTACTAATGGAACGGTACATATACATTACCGATATCTTACCGACTAATATGACAGATTCATTGCAAACTAGTACGTACACGACATTTCATGATTTGTTTTATTTACCTTATAAACCTTCATTATAGGGGCTACAGCTTCAAGGAAAATGAGTCACATGTAGAAGAAGAACAAATTAATTAATTCAATAGATAACATAGGGATATTTTAGCCAAAGTTCGGGCCCATGCGTCCTGAATAGGAATCCACTTAGGCCTATACAGGTTTTTACAAAGTGTATTTCAAAAATGACAATACAAAAAATATCTGGTCCCGGCTAGATAATCGCCTTTTTTCTTAGCTTCAATGTAGGTGTATTCAATTTTAAGAAGTCACATCATTGATAACTAATGTCAAAATTAAAATATCATCTTCTCATAATATATTTTCATTTTCTCTTCTCTTTTGACAAGATGGTTAGAAGTCGAAATCAAAAGTTAATATGACGAACGTAATTACAATACTATCGATAAAGTTGCAAAAGTGACTGGAGTGTTTAAATATATTTTACATTCAAACGCCGACAAATAATTATTTAGTTTTTTTTCATCCTTGTCAAAGATAGTCGACAGTGTCTTAAGGGATATACAGACAACTATGCCTCTATCAAAAATTACATGAATTATTGAGATGCCTTCAAACATTAAGTTCATAATATTATATAGATTTGTGGAACAGACAGTTACAACAAAATCAAACATATTCTGATAAGAACGTACAATACGCATATTTGAAGAATGGTATTTAAATGTAAGCAGATTCACAAATTATTTGTTTTTATACAGAAAATATAGAAATATGTCAGAAAGGACAATCACCATATTATACGTTGTTTTGCAACATGTATGAACAACATTATGCCATATTCATAACATATTTCTTTCTGTCATGATGCAAAATATATTTTTTATAAATCTTATATCAAATTGTAGATCATATGGCATCAACGAAATTACTTTATTTGTTACAAATATATGATCCTGTCAATAATTAATTAGGTATCAAACTTGATATTATTATATTAATCCCACTTCCATCCAAAAATGGTAATAGATATATATAGGTCCTAAAGGGAATACATTAAGTATATTGCAGAGATGAAGAGAAACTCAATTGGATAGATACATTACTTGAAGAAAACATTTGTCAGTTTGATCTCAAATTGTTCGTTTCTTTCTTCAGTTGCATAAGAAGAATACAAGTATTGTTAAGTAACAATCAGTCTGGTGTGGACTATGGGGTCTTGTATTTGTAGCGACACAGAAGCGGGCTTACGATATACATTTACAATGCGATTAATATGTTATTAGCAAGTGGTATGTTTTATTTTGATGACTAAGATTATTTAAAATTGTGAAAACCGGTCGAGATAATATATTAGTCAATACACGATATTCGCGCAGCTTAATGTGAAAACAAAAACACCTTTTGTGTGTTTTATGCAGTTATAGTGAATCAGTTATATTGAATCATTGATTTGTAAATAAGAAGATAAGATTGAACTGTTTTTCATAGTTTTAATATGAAAGATCATGCATGGGTGGTGGTGTACAGATTAGTTAATTCTACGAATATGTTCTTTTTAACTTTCGTGAATAGCATTACATCCTATAAAATCATTCTTTAAAAGTTAATTCATTTTCAAGATGCAAACTATAGTATGTTACGTCAGACATCTAGCTTAAATGTGACATAAACATGTTTTATTTACCATTACAAAATATAGATGACATTTCCTTCTCTGCATGCCTTGGGTATATTTGTGTAAATTGGGTTTTTAGTTGACTAAGCTTAAGATATTATTATTCTTTGGGAAAAGAATATGATATACGTTAATTTATAGCGTGAATAAAAGTGGAAAATTGAATTACATCATAGTTGGATAAGAGAAAGACTTAAGTATACCATTGAAGGAAAGGTTACGACTGATCCAAACAAACCGTAATATTTAACAAATATCTTCAACTTTTTAAACTTCTTAATATATTTATCACTACTCGAAGCTCTACTTAGAATTTTCAAGTCTGATCTACTTAAACTGAATATATTCTTGCCATAATCTACAATATTCTTAACAATCTTAAACGTTTCAATAAGATCCCTTCTAATTCTTCTTTCAGCTAAGGTAGTTAATTTAAGAATCTCCAGTCGCTGGCTGTATGGGCTGATGGGAGAGAGCCAATGTCATCGATCATTCTAGTAAACCGCCTCCGAACGCCTTTTTGCTCTATGATCACCGCTCAATTCCCATGTCCAGCATTTAGTATATTTTAGTATATTTTAGTTTATTATAAAGGAAAATAGTTGTCTTGCAAACTTACATAGCTACATAAGTGTTTGAATGGAAATAAAATGCATACCATAATATAACATTAGCCCATATTTTATTGCTTATAGCCTATCTGTGAGACATTCTCTTCCATCAATCCTCTCTACATCTCTTTCCATAACATAGTATGGACAGTTTAACATTTTTAGTGCCTAGCTGTATTCGAGAGAAGAAAAACAAATCAAAGTATGATGTTTATATAATTATACAGACCTCCATCGAATAGCAATATAGAATGGGGCTATTTTATATAAATCGACACAATAGTTAACGCCCGTAATAACTTGCCCCATATGTTACTTTTATATTTCAATTGTAAAACCGGTACTACCGTGATATCAATCAGTATCGTCCTGATGATATGCTTGTACTGTACACTAATATTTGTAATTACGTAGGTATTAAATAAAAGACAAATGCACGTTTGACGACACACATAGTAAAAATTATAAACAACACCAATTTCACTTTTGTGACCCAAAATTGTTTTTTATCCGTATTATACGGAAAACATAATCAACAGCGATTTTATTTTGCGTAGTAGTGCGTCAGGTAACGGTCGACATCAGCATTGTTGTAGAGCGCCATTAATTTTATTTACGAAGCGTTTATGGCGACTGTAACAACCTGCCCATGTAACAACTAGCCCCGGTCTCCTCCTAGATGAACATTACGATATGTATTCTGATTTTAATATTTTCCTTTTAATCCTCTTAAAATGGTTTAAAGGATATTGGTTCACTACTTTCGTATTGCTCATTTTGCTCTTTTTTCGGAATGTTGTTATGTACACCATCTTAATGAATGTTTTAATGCCAGTTGGGTGTCTGGATGTAAAATGCCACCCGACGTGAAGTGTAAATTACAAGCCATTTCGGCTTCCCACATGTATATGTGGCAGCTTAGCGTCGTGAAATAACTGAAACTATAAACTAAACTCTGTATTATCACTACCTGGATTATCATATGCTTATCGATGTGGTACGCCAGTATATTCCTTGTTATTTACATTTTCGGTATTTGTTACATTGGTCCATTTTCCATACCTTCCAGCCTTGCGCTGCTCTTGTTTTTGACTGGTTGGTCTCTGAATAGTTATTTCAGCTTCAGTTGTATTACTATTTCTTCACCATCGATTCTTCACACATGGGTTTCTTCTCGGCCACCGTAACTTCAGGAGAGTTTTTCCATTAGATAGTAACGCAAATTATTTCCCGACAGACAATATATCCGCTTCACCGGGCAGTTTTGTTTTTCAAATGCACGGCGCTGGAGGGGTTGGGAGTGATACTATTCGCTTGTTACATCATCGTTTCAAGCGTTTGAAAAGTCTGGAATCCTTGGCTGTATCAGAAGTATTGCCTATGTTAATTATAAAATACAGCATTGCATTCTTATATTAGTTTATTTTAATTACGTTATAATCAATATTTAGAAGCAAACTGTTAAATTAGAATGTGGTATCAAATTGAAGGTACTGAATTAAAAAGTCTAAATTTTTTGTCAGATACTAATTATAGATTCATTAATTAGCTATTTATGCAGACTTACATTATGCAAATACATTCATTTACTTATATCTTCAAAGACAATGCTGGAAAAATATTAGATGGTCGATTTATATTTTTCTTGGTATTTCTCTTCTATTTGATACTATATTTCTAGAAGGTTGAGGAATGAGGAAGTTATGACACATTTCATCTCTCCCTCTCTCATCGTCCCATATAGCATAATTTAGCATATCATTTTCAACAATGTAATGATAAAGGTATAGATTAATATTAGGCAAAATGTTCGCTTTGTACACAATGAAATTGTGGGGCTATGGATGCAGTAGGTCGGAGTCAGCAGAAAGTATATCTATCATCAAATGGGTGTATTCTACAACATAATGAAAGAATGATAGTGTTTTGTTAATTAACTAGGATTTTGCGGGGGCCTGTTTTTATGTAAAATTAAGCTAAAAATTAAGCAATTTTGACCGATGTTTCTAAAAAATATAATTTGTCCCATTGAACAGGTCTTGTGTTTCTGGTAATGCTTCATTTCAGTTATTTGAAGATAAAATATATAATAACAAACTTTGAAGGTTGGGGAAGTTTGCTTGGGATTTTTAAAATTCAACACAGGCTTTACCAACACAGTGCGAGTAACCAACAAGAGCACAAAGCTCAGGTAAAGTTCATTGATTTATTCAATATAATTAGCGAGCTGATATGATGATAAAGGTGGTGAGTCATAAGCAAGAAAACAACGAATATCACTTAAAGCTTTTACTTATCAGTTTCTTACGAGTAAATAGTAGTCTTACGAGTAAATGGTTTCTCAAGAGTAAAAGGGAGTGGGTAGTCCCTCACTAGTAAATGTGAATGAGTAGTCTCTCACGAGTAAAATGGAGTGAGTAGTCTCTCATGAGTAAAAGGGAGTGAGTAGTCTCTCACGAGTAAAAGGGAGTGAGTAATCTCTAACGAGTAAAAGGGGGTGAGTAGTCTCTCATGAGTAAAATAAAAGGAGTGGGTAGTCTCTCACGAGTAAATGTGAGTGATCGAGTAGTCTCTCAAGAGTAAAAGGGAGTGGGTAGTCCCTCACGAGTAAATGTGAATGAGTAGTCTCTCACGAGTAAATGTGAGTGAGTAGTCTCTCAAAAGTAAAAGGGAGTGAGTAGTCTCTTACGAGTAAAGTGGAGTGAGTAGTTTCTCACGAATAGATAGTAGTGAAACATATCTCATGAGTAAATAGTAGTGAGTATAGTCTCTCACTGGTAAATGAGTGAGTAGTTTCTCACGAGCAAATGGGGTGAGCAAGTGATGTTTTTCTCACTAACAAATGGGAGTGAACAAACGCGAAGTTTCTTACGAGTAAATAGTTGTGAGCAAATGAGAAGTTTCTCACGAGCAAATGAGAGAGCAAATGAAGTATTTATCACGATCAAATGGGAATGAGCATATAAAACACTTCTCACGAGCAACTAACTGTGAGCAAATGAAATTATCATGAAATCTATAAATAAGACTAGTATTGGACAGCACATCACTTAAATGTCACAATACTCTCCATATCGGCATAGAACGTAGATGACAGGTGATATCATTCACATAATTAGCATTAAT
Organism: Paelopatides confundens; assembly: GCA_011317855.2. Classification (NCBI taxonomy): domain Eukaryota; kingdom Metazoa; phylum Echinodermata; class Holothuroidea; order Aspidochirotida; family Synallactidae; genus Paelopatides; species Paelopatides confundens. The sequence continues at coordinate 7,829 of WXZC020000319.1, forward strand.
TAAAAAAAAATAGATCCTTAATGGCTTTTCATGAATTAATTATCACATTAGTTAGTTAACAGCTCGGTGGCTCAATTGTTTCTAGTAAGTTGAATACACAAAATACGTCTTGTTAACTTGATAGCTAAAAAAGATTTAATCAACCTTTAACTAATATCACTTAATTAAAACCACAAATTTGTAGTCTACCTGTATATATGTAGCTTGTCACCAGAAAACAAGGTGAATTGGCGTTATCACCCAACATAGACATCCTAACACGAGTGACCATACAACATGTTTGCCTTTCAGTTACCGTAACAATATTAAAATGAGCCAGCCTAGCAAATCGAAACACCGTCAAGCTATGACACTGACTAAAGTCACAAACACAAACTTAATACGGTATTTATAATACCACACTAAACCACCTATATTATGTATAAACCTTTAATAATGTTCTTCTCTTATTCAACAATTAACTTAATCATTTTAGCATTAGACGATAGTTTTCTGAACTGAAGCACACTTAATTAACCGTTTTACAGCCACGAGGCATGGTCAATGGAAAATTCTTGTTGTGCGTACGCATGAAAGGCCTGATGGTGCGCAACTTGGATTGGTAAACATATTTCGCAATAATTAAACAACTCGTGTGTAAGAAAGATCCGAAATACCGCCTCAGCGCTTAATCACACAAAATGTCAAAAAGGGCTATTTAAGTTTAACTTTCATCCGGCGTTCCCATCAGTAGCCTACTAAACAGAGCAATTAAGAAATATAAAGATAATACAGGGAAATTAATTTCGCTGCACCACCCCCTCTAAAAATTCTTCCACGCATTTGTTCTCTTTTTACTGAGGGAATTCCTCTTATATGCCCGGTAAAATACTCCACTGACATCGCTGTCTCCGTGGTGACTACGTAGGACTTCCAATCAGTCGATCGTAAGACCCTCCACTCACAGGACGTCTTTTCCGCAGAAAGCGTTTGGGTATTCCTGATGTCATCCACAGCATCACAGACTACAGAAGGGGAACTTGCAGAGGAGGTCACCTGGAACAACCTCAGATCCTTTCGACGGCATCCAATGGAATCCTTATCGGGGACTTCCTTTGAGTATCTTTCTTTTCAGGATTTTTGGGTGACACGTTGGCGGGCTTTGCAAAATATTTACTCGATCATGGGGTAGAAGGTAGTGTCGCATAACTCTGAAAGACTTGTCATCTTACTGGAGGTGGTCATACCGGTTCTGTAACTCTTTTGGTCTGTGCTGTCCATTTCTTTGCCTTTTTGGTGATAAGTTTGTCTTGTTTTCTAAGTCTTTTTGATATGGATGCGTCGCTCCCACGTGCCTCTCTACGTTGTTTTTCCTGTTTGAATGGTATGAACACATCTAACAGGCGAACCTGTTCCCACTGTGCTTCGACTGGAAGTGTTCTCTTAGGTCATCCAGGGTATTACATGTCATGTCCGCTTACACAGCCGACACTTGTATCTCTCGACAGCTCCAACTCCCTATCATATAGGTGATCTGTAAATTCCATATTTTATGGTTCCGTGCCTGTACCTGTCAAAGAAACAAAACACAAAGTTGTTAGAGCAGGAAGATTTACATAAAATAGGTTTTTATGTCAAGCAGAACTTTTACGCCGCCTTTTTCTTTGCCGTAGTGCCGACGTCTTGTTTCTGTGGAGCTCCCCTCTGTTTCGCTTTACTAGATCTGGATCTAATGGAATTTGGTTAAGCTTTTTGGATTTATATGTTTGTTTTTCGCTTCCTTATGTTTCTCAGTCTCGATAACCGTGGGAACAAATTCTTTCTTTTCTGTGATATGCGGTTGTATTCTCTTATTTTCCAATTTAAGTTTAAGTCGATTATGGTGGACGATACGTCTCTTTCCCGTTGTTTTCGTCTTGATCCGGAACGTTACGTCACTAAGTTTGTCTTCGATCACCCATGGTCCACCCGACAATCGCATCAGTTTCGGATTTATGCCTTTCTTCCTCGTCGGATTGTACAAAATTGCTTTATCTACTTTAAACTCTTGATCCAGAGACTTTCCGATCATTTTTTTCTGTCGGCGTCCAGCGATATCTATATTGTCTCTGGCGGTCTCGTTTATCAATCTAAGTCTTTCTCTTACTAGTTGTGTACAAACAGACTTCGTGGTAGAGTTGAACGATATGCCACGAGTACCAGAAGAAGGCACTTATCCCAATATTTTTGGTTCTTGTCAACTACTTTGGATAGCATTTCTTCAAAGGTACGGTTAATGTTTCCACCATTCCACACTTTGAGGATCATATGGAAGGCCATTGTCCTTAGCTATTTAATCTGTAACATTCGACAAAGTTTTTGAAAGACCAGTGATTCAAAGTTCCGACCCTGATCTGTGTGTATTTTCTCTGGCACCACATAACGTGTAACGAACTCTTCAAAGAGTATACTCGCGGCCGTAGCTGCCTCTTGATTTGGGATGGGGTATGCCTCTACCCATTTGGAACTTTAAAATATTCAGCCATCACACTAACCATTTATCGGTTGCCTTGTTCTGTAACAGACAGCGGTCATAGTATGTCTATAGCGATTCTACATGGTGCTTCAACATTTTTTAAATTTCATTGTGACCTTTTACTCTTTCTTTAGGTTATTTCCGTTCTTGGCAAAGTACACAGGATTTGACCCATAATCAACTGGTCGTCTCCATCCGTGCCAGTAGAAACGATGATGTATTCGGTTAATCACCCGCCTAATCCCCATGTGTCCTGCCGTTGGATTATTATGAAGATTTTTCATTACATCCTGTCCTCCTCGTTCCTCTTGTTAATATGAATTGATAAGTTACTTTGCTGTCGTCGTGACTCTCCATATACGGAACAAAACTGCATCCTTCATCTTCAGTCAGTTCCAATGGGTCCAATTAGTTATTCGTTCTCACCCGATATCGATTCTATTTCAGGTCTCTGTGTGTCATTTTCTTTCCACTGGATAATTTTCTTGGTCTCTACATATGTCATTTGCTCCGTTCGGATATCTTCTCTAGAAAACTCTTGTAACCAGCGCAGCGCTCGTTTCTTCTGGTGACTTTTTGGTTATTACAGCCACCAGTTTGTTCGCTGACAAATCTGTGAACAATGGTTCCGCTGATTTATTTTGGTCTGTTTTAAAGGTATTGCCATCTCTTGCTTTCACCCCACTTCTGCGGTTTCTTTCTACGCAATTAGTACCGTACATATCTCTCTTCTTGACAATCCATCTGCATTACCGTGCAATCGTCCTGGCCTATGCTGTATTTCAAACTGACGGATACTGAGAAATTCTAACCATCGTCCGAGTCTGTCTTTTTTGAAGGTCATTAACCAGCGAAGAAGACCGGCATAGTATGTTCGTATCAAGTGCTCCCTAGAGATAGTGATGGAACTGTTTTACTGCCTTGACCACGGCCAGCAGTTCCTTGCGAATGACGTACAGTAGTATCTTTTCTCCTGCTTTGACATGGCCTTATACTGAAGTAGCATGTTACCTTCTCTACTCCATCTTTGACTTTGGACAGAACAGCTCCACTGACTCTGAAATCGATGGTATCTGTGTCGAGAATAAATATATTCTTCGGATCTGAAAAGGTCAACACCGGCGCCGATGTCATGGCCCACTTGAAACTTTGAAAGGACGTCTCACACTCTTCATCCCAATCATATTTATGTTTCTTATCTGTGAGTTTGAACAAGGGAGCAGCTACATCTGCGAAATTTGTCACGAACGGTCGAATAATATCCACATAACCGGAGGAAACTCCGTACATCTGTAAGTGTATGTGGTCTTGGTAAGTTGTTAACGGCTTTAATTTTGTCCGGGTATATTGACACACCAGATGCTGACACCATATATCCCAAGTATGCTACGCTCTGTTGGAACAGGTTACACTTCCGAGGACTCAGCTTGAGATTAGCATTCTTTAATCTATCCAGGAAGTACTACCTTTAGCCCATTTAGACTATCATCAAACGTGGATCCATATACAATTATATCAGCGAGGTAGACCAAACAGGTTTGCCAATGGAGACCTGTCACTTGACTCGGTCCATGAGCCATTCAAATGTCACGGGCGCATTGTACAAAACAAATGTCATTGCATAAAACTGGAACAATCCACTGCTGTTTGCAAAAGCTGTTTTGCTTTATCTTTGTCGGCGATGCCCACTTGCCAGCAAGGGCGCAACCACGGTGGGGGGGGGGGGTCTGGGGGATCACGACCTCCCCAACTTTTATGTGGACCTTTTCAACTTCTGGAAGAACTTATTTTCTGGGGAGGTCCAAAATAATCCGATAAGCGTTTATTATCGTGAAACATCCATATTTCACAAGTGAAAGTTAAAATAAATAAAAACCCCAGGTGGTTAAGTGCAGTGTGATAACTGTGATTCAGATTCAGATATCTAAATAGAACCCTTGTTAATATCATTTAGATTCGACCTACATAGTACATTCAATCCCACGTGCATGGAACGAGCACGACACTCACCACGCGTTCGCAAGCCAACTGTCTATATAACTCCGCTGCGTTGTGTTATAGACACTAAGTAACTGGTGCTGTATTGTACATACGTTTGTGTGTGTGCGATGTATCGCGGCGGTTCTCAAACAAGGCTAGTTGCCACGTTAGACATAATGAGCAGGAGACGTATGTATTATTTTCCTCTTCATCTTAATCATGCTAACTGTGTCACACAGTTAGCACAGTATGTGTGTAGCTTTACTACTAGCTTAATCTAATTAATAAAACATTTTGGTATTTTATGTATACACGATTATAGTAATGTAATTCATGACATCACAATTATGCAACACTTCCATCAACACCCTGAAATACGTGATATTGAACCAAGACCCCAGCTGCTAGTGGCGTGCTCGCTTCGCTAGCCCGCAGATGAAGTTGTTATTGGCTGCTTTGGACCCCCCCCCAACTTTCAACACGTGGTTGCGCCCTTGCCTGTTTGCAGTATTTTGCATCCCTCCAGTCCCCATGACTCGCCTTGCCACGAGTTCGGCCAGTCGGTCTATCAGAGAACGAAATTCATCCTCGCTCAAACTTGTAGTTGTACTCTCCCGATGGGCCATAAGTATTAATTTAGCTCAAAAGTTTGTATTGG
>WXZC020000320.1:0-12957 GCA_011317855.2 Paelopatides confundens
GCAGATACAACCAAAGCACATAAATGTTAGACTGCACGCACGAGGCATTTGAAACTAGATATAACCAGTTTGCTAAGGTAAACGCTAAGCAAAAGAAAAGTGAACGTGAGAAACGGGAAGTAGCACAATTCACACGCGACGCGTGAAAGAAGGAGTGAATACGGCCTACGTCAAAGGCGCTCGACGATAATACTACAATTAAAAGGACTTATATATACACAGGAAAAGAAAAATGACGAATAATTGCTCATGAAAAAAAATGCGATGTCTGTCATATTAATTGTACGACATTAGACACAGAGATCAAGGCAATTTCATAGTGCGTTAAATCATGAGAGCCACTTATATGTCTCTTAATCTGGCTGCCATTAGACCATTTAACAAGACCATATATACGTCCATCCAGAGACCAGGAAGAAGAAATGCTTGGATGATCTGCAACTTGCTTTAAGAGTGCTAAGTTTCTGGACGTCATATATTCCTGTATTCCAATACCAGTCGATTTGAGCTTCCGGCGTGCTTTGGTAAAGCGAGAACGCATAATTGGTGAATTTAACCATCATCGGTCTCCTTCCCTTCTTATTCGGAGATCCTACCCGGTGACTTCGGTCAATATCTGTGACCAATATATTAAGGTCAAGCTTCTCTGAGGCCAGTTTTCGGGCAATTTCATCTGCTTTCGAAAATACAACAATGATATCCATAATAATCTCTCTGTATTAACATCACCAACCACCGATACTTTAACTTGTCAAGAATAGACGGAAGCAGCCATATGTTCTGCGTTTGTGAGGATATATTATGATACATTGATAAAGTTAAATTGTTCGCTAAGGATTTTGGAATTAAATGTAATTCGCTTAATGGGGCATTGTGAGTTTGGTTATAGTTATTTACTAACCGATACGATTTTCAAATCCTAGCTTTCAGCATTGACATATAGTTTCCAATAACATTTTTACAATTATGTACTTTTCTCCAAAAATTTAGGACCCCTCGCAAAGACAAAGGGACAACCAAAAAGTAAACAATAACAAACTGTGGTCCTCGTAGATGTTTACAAACATTGCTGTTGATTAAAATATTCAAAAACGTTGTCCAAACACACTCGTCGTTTCCTGTTCTGACCTTTCTTTGGTTAATATTCATCAGCTTGCTGAATCGAAAGGCAATGTTTGTAAACACATCTGTCCACACAGTTTGTTATTGTTTATATTTTTGTTGGCCTAATTCTTTACGAGGGGTTCACAAATTGTGGCGAGAAATACTTCATTCTAAAAATGTGATTGAAAATTACCTGTCATTGCTTAAAGATAGCATTTGAAAATGGGTAATCTGGTTGTAATCAAATTCCTAATGACCGTTTAATATGCTGACTGCTACTAACAACGGCTATTTTGCAACACTTTTTGGTAAATATCAGGATGTGTATGCCTGACGTCACTAGTTCGAGTCCTATCCTATTCAATCAGTTAAGTTAAGATGGAAATGCGACTAGACAAAACTCAATTCTAGTTACTGCCAACATAACCGATGTTAATGAATAGGGGACAAATGCAGGGTCGGAGAAGATAAATCCCAAGCAGATTCTGAGATAATGAAATTATAATATTAGTACAAATAACCAGAAAACAATGCAATTATACATCACCCGAGCTAAATACGAGTTAATATATAAAGAACACAATATGATGTCATGAGGAAATGAATGAGTTCCTGAGCAGTTCAGTGTAACCTATTCCATATACACTTAGTGGGCAGGTGATGGACCGATGAGGAGGGGAGTATTCATCAACGCACTTTGTGATAATTATTATCAGTGCTAAATTATGTCAACCCAATATATACGAACGGTACACCAGTGACGTATTCAAGTATGGTACAGGTCAACCAAAGTGCAATAACGGTACGATGGGATATCACTGATGTGCAGTACTAAAAACCGGTTTCCACTACAAAATATCAGAGTGGGGCCAGTTGGATGTATGGATGTAAAATGCCACCCGAAGTGAAGTGGAAGTTACAAGCCACTTTGGCTTCCCACATGTATATGTGGCAGCTTAGCGTCGTGAAAATAACTGAAACTATACAAATATGTTATGAAATATAATACATGATAACATCACGAGGTCAAATGTAACATTCATTTCGATATAAACAGCTTAAAATACCCCGTATAAAAATACACAGGGCTATCTGATTCGTTTTGTAGACCTTCATCACTATCTATGATATAATTCGAATGCGTGCGTTGTTGTATATAAATATGTTGTTCGATGCCTTTTCGTTATATCATAATCATATTACATTGATATGAATAAAACAAGTGCTACAGGAAACTGTTCGATTTTCTAGATGACGTTTATTTTCATAACCTTATATTCGATTGGATTCAAAACTTTAAAGGTATAAAAGAGTCTAAAGTTAAAATATATAAGATACATTGAATGATACATGGATCTTATTGTTTCAACTCCCATTTTCATAGCTTGTTTCTTTGCTGAGATATATGATATTGCTATTTTTTTGGAAAACAGGGAGAAAACATCAAACTGTCTTTGTTTTTCTTTGTCTTAAGTTAATTAGGAATCCTTCGTAATTGTAATCAGTATGTTATTATGTGACGTCACTTAATTATGGAGAAGGCATCAAACTGATTTTGTTTTTAGCTATGTAAGTAGGGAACATTTGTGATTGTAATCAGTTTTTTATTATGTGCCGTCACACAGCGACAAGTCATCAAACCGTCTTTGTTTGTCTTTGTTTTAAGTTACGTAATTAGGTATCCTTCATGATTGTAATCAGTATTTTATTTGACGAAGGACTTAATAATATACCGGACTAACATAGAACAACATGCCTTCAAGTTAAACAAACAAAAATTATCTTTAGAAATAAACATCAATCTATAGCACATACTAACCACATTGAATTGATTGTTATTGTCGTGCTCGTTTTCTTGTTCTCACGTTATATTCAAGGTAATAACTTAGCCTTTGGTCATTTTTTTCTAATTGATAATCGTGTCTCGCTTCTCTCATTTATTCAGTTAATATGAATTTATTATTTAGTTAATATGAATTTATTATTTATATAACGCTAAGAAACATTCCTATGCCGCTTTACAGTGGTTGCGACAAAGTTGTACAAGTTCGTAAGACAAAGAAAGGGCTTAGAATTTCTCATGACTGCAATGAATATTTTTGTAAAGTATGTAGCATTAATGTACAGGACGGACATACGTGTACTACACAAGTGCACGTAGACAGAAAGGGGGGATCATTGGGAAAGAAAAGAGGATGAAATAGAAACAGCGGGTAATGTAGCCGGGGTAAAAATGACAAAAAAAGTAAGAAAGAGCAATCTTCACCACATACATACGTCTTTTATGATTTTGAAACCATACAGGAAAGTGGTATCCATGTGCTCAATTTGTGCGTGGCTCAGGTTATATTGTATATCGAAGATTGTATAAATGAACCTTTCGTATAGAGAAACAAGTTGTATTCAGGGGTTCAAGTACTTTAAATGAGTTTGGTGTATGGTGTTTGAAGAAAAGAAACGCTACTTGTATTGCTCATAATTTCAAGGGGTTTGATGGGTATTTCATTTTGGAATATTTGTATAAATTAGAATATATTCCGACCATGATCAAGCAAGGGGGGAACATCATGCAATTAGAATTACCAAGCAATCAAATTCGCTTTATTGACTCCCTTAACTTTTTACCAATGCCGCTGGCTGATCTACCAAAGACTTTTGGAATTACAGAGTTTAAAAAGGGGAACTTTCCAGATTGATTTAATACGACTAGAAATCAAAGTTACGTAGGTCCATTACCTGCTGCTTCTTTATACTCTCCGGAAACAATGTCAACTAAAAAAGACACGACTTTTTAACTTGGTACGAACATGAAGCCCAAAAAGATGAAATGTATGATTTTCAAAAAGAAATCGTTGCCTACTGTGTCAGTGATGTTGATATTTTAAGGCGTTGTTGCGCATTGTTCCGTAAAGTTTTCATGGAAATGACTCGAAAAAGTCTTAACAATGCATCACACACTCAGGTTTTTGAAGACGATGAAGCTGATACGGAATGGAACGTTGAAGCATTGAATGATGACGATACAGTTGTTAAAAAGAAAGAATGGGGAGGTGGATCCTTTTAAACATTGTATCACTATTGCTTCGGCGTGTAACCTAGTCTTTCGTCGTAATTTCTTACAACCAGAATCTATTGCCGTTTTCACGGACCAAAAACAAAAGAAACATTCCTATGCCGCTTTACAGTGGTTGCATTATGAAAGCTTACGCCGTGGAATTCATATTGAAAATGCCAGGAACGGAGGGGAGAGAAAAATTGGTCCTTATTACGTAGATGGATTTGCCAAGATAGGTAGTATTATATTTGCCTTTCATGGGTGTTTTTGGCACGGTTGTCCAGATTGCTATGACGAGAACACAATTCATCCGACATATAATATTACAATGGGAGAGGTATATAAACGTACTGAAAAGAGTAGAAAATATTTTCAAGATGTTTTTCCAGAATATAAGTACGAGGAGCTATGGGAACATGAATGGGTCGCCCTTAAAAAGGATCTTTCTTCTGAAGTGATAGCAAATATCGACAAAGTGCCTAAAAATCTGGAACCATTAGTACCCCGTCAAGTTTTCTTTGTGGGTAGGACAAATGGTATAAAATTATTTCATCGACTTTTGTTCCTTATATCCATTTACAAATAAATATTGCTCGTATCCAGTTTCTCATCCAGAAATTCTCACAGTGGATTTGTCGAACGACATATCGCAGTATTATGGTTTGGTTCGCTGTCAGATATTGCCGCCCAAAAAAATATTTCACCCTGTGCTTCCTATAAAAAAATCATGATAAACTGATGTTTTCACTTTGTCGGAAATGTGTTGAGGAAAGGTCCAAATTGAAATGTACACATCTAGAGTTGGAAAGGGCGATTACTGGGACACGGGTAACTTTGGAGGTGTAAAAGGCGGTAGAAATGGGTTACAAGATTTTAAAGGTGGAAGTGGTTTGGCACTTTGAAAATAAAGCGGTTTATAACAGGGTGACAAAATCTGGTGGGTTGTTTACTAATTATATAAACACCTTTTTCAAAATCACACAGGAAGCGCCTGGTTGGCCATCATGGTGTAATACTGAGCAGGATCGAGAAAAGTACGTAAGCGAGTATGCTATGAATGAAGGCATTAACTTAGACTCTGAAAAATTACCTACAACCCAGGTTTTAGAGCCCTTGAAAAATTAATGCTTAACAGCTTTTTTGGGGTAAGTTTTGTCAACGATCAGACTTGGAAAAAACGGAGATCCTGACATCTGTGGAAAGGTTGTACGACTTATTGAAAGACAGTGACAAAACTGAAGTCACTAACATTCGTTTCATTAACGAAGAGGTTCTGGAAGTTAGTTTTAAGGAAAAGGAAGAATTTTCTCGGCCAAATTCTAGGGTAAATGTTGTCATCGCAGCCTTCACCACGTGTCACGCTCGATTACGTTTGTATGACGTACTCGATCGCCTGCAGGAAAGGGTATTGTACTTTGACACTGACAGTGTTATATACACTTCACAGCCTGATGAGTGGGATCCTCCTATTGGTGATTATTTGGGTGATTTGACACACGAAATTGATCCAAAGGACGGTAATGTCATAAGTAGCTTTTGTACTGGTGGACCTAAGAATTACGCGTATACATTAGATACTGGTAAAACGGTATGCAAGGTTCGGGGCATTATGTTAAATTATCGAAGTAGTAAAAAAGTGAACTATAACACAATATACGTGATGGTTAAAGCAGTCAATACCAAAGAGCAACCCCCAACTGTGACTGTTACTGATATTCTCAAAATAACCAGAGATGTTAAGAGGCGAAAAATCGTAAACAAAACTTTGAAAAAAGATTATCGAATCGTTTACGATAAGAGAATCATGTTAGATGATTTCAGAACCGTTCCCTTTGGATATGATTTCGATGTATAATCAAATTAAGGGTATACAGAGGGTGACAAAGCATGGTATAGAATATTCAAACCATTTATGTATTAAGTTCGTGAAGAAGTGTAAATAAGAGTTGAAAGAATATGATTTTTTTTGTAAATTTGTTGTAAATCAAACTTCATGTAAAACGGTCAATGTAAGAATGTAACGTAAAATAAGCCAATAAATAACAGAGTAACAAAAATTGTTCGATTCATTATTTTTCTTGTATTAATTGTTTTATCCAAGTGAAGCAAATGCATTATTCAATCACAAATATAACAATTAATAATAATACTAATAATATTAATAATATTAATAATATTAATAATAATAATATTAATAATAATAATAATAATGAGGTCATTACAGTGCTTCCCACTTCAAGAATTTGTACCGTTTAGGTTTATGGCTTGAGGATTTCTTAGTAGGGGATGTGGGAAAGATTTTCTTTATGTCTTCCGATAATCCTTTTTCTTTCACGTCGTGTTAAATTAACGATATAGGCCTGTGGAAAGTTAATCTTAGTTAAACACTTGAAAAAGTGTTGCCAGCCTGTAGGATTGAAATTCTTTCCAGAATTTAAGACGTCCAGTTACGTTTGATCCGACTATCTGTTTCCCCTCATAGATTAATTCCCCCTTAGAATTCCAATCAATGACAGGGTTATTATCAGATAAACGTTGTCGGTGAATATATTCTAACAGTAGTTTAGCTTTACTCTTAATAGACTTTGGAAAGTTCTGAATTAAATCATAAGCTGGTTCTCTACTGGCAGATTGATTCTCTGAAGTGAGGACAGCATTTTTACCCTGGACGTATTCCGTCGTCTTGTTGTTATCAACAACATGAACAGAAATAGGCTCTCCTGCTGATTTCCCCGCATCCAGGTAGCGTTGTTGAATTTGATGGTACAAGTTCACTTTTTCGTATACAGTTAGCTCGTTTCTCTCCAAAGTGTTGTTCATAGCTTCATCCGTTTCATTGAGTCGAGAGAGAGTTTTATCTTGACTGGTTACATTAACCACTCTGGCCACATCTTGAGGCATAAAAATCATTTTCTTGGTAAATTGCATGATTTGTTTTTATTTCCGCGTCACAGCACCGAGTAACAAACTTCCCAGAGATTGAATGATAGTTTTTAAAAGCAAACTCAAAAATACGTTGCCTTTTACCACATTAGAAGCACATTCGCATAGACTGTTGACCAAACTGGGATCGGCGTGTTGAAGGAAAGCTTTTCTCTGTTTGGGAGAACATTTTGAGAAAAAAATCGATTTCCTTAGCGTGATGTTTCAAGCCATGTAATGCGGGTACCATGGTGACCACTCAAATCGCAAATGAGGCCAGGGGGTCCATGCGTTTGACTTTTAGTATTGTTGTTCATAATTTATTTTGGTACGTAAGCATATTGGGTCTGTTTTGGGAAAATATTAGTACGTAGACGAAAATCTTCGGGTGTATAAGTTTTTAAATCGATGAAGAGATATCCGCATGGTTCCTTCGTGGCGTCTGAAAATGCTTCTTGCACAAATTTAACTTGACCTGGACACATCTGTTTTCCCAGATTGGTGATTTGGGTTTTATCTCTAGGATTTTTAAATAACACAATGTAGTGTGCATTAAGCGTAATATTACGCGTTTCCTTTGCCCCATAAAAGAAATTTTGTAATATATAAATCACAGAAATATTTCTGTGATGAGAACCTTTGGAAAATAAATCAGTAATACGTTGATCGTTCCCATGTGATGTCATAATATCGTCTAATATGATCAACGTTTTGTAAGAAGGGTCAAGATATGTCTCAAAATCCGACGGGAGGCCCTCGACAAAGCGGATTTTAGATAGGGCAGCAGACATCTCCACAAAAGCTGGCTGATATTCGCCATAGCAGTACACAATCCTCTCAGGCGTTCCTTCAATGACATCTTGCGTCATGAGTTGCTTTACAAATTGAGTTTTTCCACAACCAGTCGGTCCTGCAATCACACAGGTAAATGGATGTATCAACTTTGGATTCATCTGTAGAAATGAACCCGTTTTAAACGTCCCTCCACCTTTAAACAAAACCGTTGCGACTAGTAGAAAACACGGCCATTTCAGTAACGGTATTTGTCTCCGCATTCGATTTAACAACATGATGGATATAATGATGTCCAGTCAATCGCTTATGAATGAATGAAGTGTTTTACGGAAAGCTCTCCCTTTTAAAAATGACTCTGGCAATTTGAGATACCACGTATTCGTTATCATGTACAGGCAGATTGACGTCATATCGCCTTTCAATAAATTCATTGACTAACTCGTCATTGACATTACGATCTTTGGTAAACAGATTGACGATACTCGGCATTGACATACCTCTGACTCTATGTAATAGAAAATAAAGACAGTATTGGCCGCAAACGGCTGAGAAGAACCCCTGTAGTTGCTTGTCATTTATCTGTAGGGATTTTGATTTAAGTCTCTTTAAAAATGGTCTAAAATCAGAAGCGCATGCTTCGGGAGCACGTCCAAAAGAGTCAAAAAAATCTGTTTTCTCATCTTCGGCGTACACTGCCACCCAGTGACTTCCAGGCTCTCCATATCCATCCGTGTTTGCTATAAAACACCATGGTGGCTTCATGGACCATGTTGGTAGGCCACCTGAAGGGAAAACCCCTCGAAATAGAGGGCGTAATACTGAATCCGACTTGGCGATCCTTAATAATTGTGTAGTATCCATCAGATAACGGAGATTAAAAGTCTATGAATACGTTGCGAGTTTTGTCCACTTCTACCACGGCGTCATATTCAGCGTATACGAGCACACTCACACTTCTGGTCAATGCATGTTCAAATTGCATTTCAAGTCGTACATTACCATTTTTACGAAGATTAAAGTGACCTCCATTTGCTAGGTCTGGCGTCATGTCAAATGCATACAATGTGTATCCTCTTGCATAGTCGCTGCGACTAATCTGATTACCTTTGTCACTGAACATACTATTTAAACCAGAGTACAGGGACTGATATGCCATGATGTAGCGATCATCACCAAAACTAGGACGCAATGGTTTCCATGGTAACTGTTCACCGTCGACGTATAACGCTAAAAAGTTTAGATTATGATGATGAAAATTGAATGGATTTTTATTGTAAGCACCATTTAAAGCTTCCGTGTCGACACATCCTAAAACTAATCGTTTCGGGAGATGACCCAAAAACAAACTTTCTCGTTTGAAGATTATATTCCCTCGCGGAATGGAAAGCGTAGTTACTTCTACTCTGTTGATAGGGTATTTAGCAGTACCATGTTCCAAGGCCTTGGCATGTGCTAAACTCAGGATGTACTTTTACGTGGCGTACATAAAGCGATGCATCTACAATACGCACTTTGAACGCAGCATTAGCTTCGTTAGACAACAAGCAAAATTCATGTTTGCTTCGGTGTAGCTTCAGTTTCAGTTCAACACCCCCCAATAACATTTTCTGTTGGACGAACATATCGCAATGTAAAGGTCCAACCAAATCTACGACTTTACTATTTCTGACAAACTCGTATCTCGCTTTCAAGCCTTGATTCACCACTTGCGGATCCCCATTGGGATTACACGAATTCATTTTACCGGCAGTATCTTTGTAGAACAGGCTTCCCGTGAGTTGGGATTCCTTGGCCTCTGGTCCATACGAGAGCAAAGTCTCCAACATGGCGCGATATGGGTAAGTATTCGTAGACGGTGTCACTAATCGGTCGTTCATCGTCACATCCACTTCAGAGAAGAGAGACTGTAACAACAAATTAACGGGTCCCACATTTGCATCTTGAGCGAGATCATCGCCATTATTTTGAACGAGTTTTGCCCTCACGTAAAGAATAGTTTGAGAAAGATCAAGATAATCTCCCGTTGATCCCTGCACGGAGAATTGTATTGGGGACGAATCGGTGATATTGGTGAGTGGGTGATATTGAATCCAGCTACCCTTCATAATACCAGTTTGTGTTGGAGGTACTGTGAACAAATCCAACTCTGACTTCATGCATTCACATGAGTTATTGTGAACAAGGGCCATGATTATGATTACACGTCAAATATATCCAGAGACCTTTTCACTCGCTTGGCTGGTCGCGTTCTGACGTTTTTGTGAGTTGTTTTCCTTTTTAATGATCTTTTCCCTGAATTTGACCCTTCCAATACCCTCGTGACTACTCGTTGTCCCGCTTGACCCAATCGTCGCTTAGCAGCCGTTTTAATGTTTTCTCCTTGCAATGCATCGTTCACAATTTCTGTCCCTGTGTACAATGCCTGCTTACCCAGGGCTTTAGCGCCTCTCTTTAAAAACGGTAGGGCTGAACGGGCTAATCGCCCTAAAATTCCTCCTAGTCCGTGACCCCTTTGATGGGGGTAACCAGTGAACACTGGAAATCCATTTCCAACTTGTTGTAGATAATAGTCTTCAAATGAGGTCTTCATATCGACATCTATGATTAGATGAAAAAGGAGGATTTGCTCTGCCTGAAATGCAGTTTCACGATCACATGCCCACGTTGGAATGGAATCAAAAGTCCTAGATCATTCCTTAAATCCATTATAATGGTATATATTCGTTTGGATTTAAGAGGAACGTAGTGTGGGTTATTGTATGATACCGTGATGTGCTGTCCTTGGTGCCTTTCCGCTATCTTTACAACGCGTAGTAGGGGTACGTGAGAATCTCCCACTCTCTGATGTTCGAGTATATCACTATAAACGAAGAAACAGGTGACGCCATTGTGAACATCTGATGGTATATCACTGTGGGTGAATCCCTCCGTGCATGTCTTATTATTTTCTAAGAAACCAAACATGTAACTGAGACCTCGAAAAGAGAGCGTATAACCTCTTTTCAGTTTCACAGTGGTTTTGAGATTGTGTTTGTTCATATGTAATTTTACATTTAAGGTATCGTCATCGTCTAATAAATCGTAAAACGTATCAATAATATCTTCAGTAGTGTTGTAATAACCACGCGGTATACAAATTTCCATATCGTTGACAAGCATCGTGCAATTTGTCTCCGTCACATTATGCCAATTGGAAGGATATTGAATTTCACAAAGCGCTACTTCCCACTCACCCGATAAAACAATAGGTTCCGCTAACTGTGTGGTAAAATTTGAAAGCGTGTTACGTGGAAAATATTGGTAAGAACTGTTGCTAGGCAACGTAACGTAAAAATGCGATGCCATTATACGCTGTCAATGTCCGTCACCCAACTGTTGAACTTTGCCGGGTACCCTTGCCATTTAACGAAATATTCAGTTTGACCTCCTCGCATGCGCTTTTTCAAAACCCTTTCGACTCTAAAGAGGGCGCTGTCTTCCACGGTGACACTCTGTAGTTCGTGTTCATAAAAGTTACCATCAATAGCGTCACCACCCCAGTATTCGAGTTTGTACACGGGAATTGGTTTGGGTTTTCTATACACAACGGTAAATACCTCCTCACTCCAATTTGGTAAATATCCTTTTTCAAATGTTAGTGATTTTGCAATTCCGACTCTCTCTTTCTCCTAATTTAAAATAAAAAGTGTCCTTATTTTTCCGTGCATAAGATGGGTATAGCGTTTGCCACACCGTCCCTTCATTTTCTTTAGTCACGTCTATGGTAAGCGCTATTATAACCGTTACAAGTTTTGGAAGAATATCGACATATTTGAGGGAATTGCGATGAGTAAAATCTTTCCACATCCTGGATTTGAAGTGCGAATGAACCTTTCCACGACCGATGCTTTTGTTTCATTATTGGTTGTAAAATAATGAATGCTTTTCTCTTTTAAAAATCCTTGAACGTGTTTATTAATAAATTCACCACCTCTATCAGTATGAATTTGATAGGGCATTCTACCGGAAGAAAACTTGCTTTTAATTGCTTTCAATATCGTAGAACCCGTTTTATTTTTGAGTGGAATCACCCAAGCGTGTTTAGATAAAACCAAAACTTGAACCCGCGATTGTATCTTGAAAGAGAACTTAAATCCACCAAGTCCACCAAGTCCATAGCACTGAACAATACTCTATTCCTTGGGGAAACTCCGCCTTGCGCTTTTATGCAACGTATAAGTAGTTTGCTTCTTCAGCCAGTCACTAATTTCTCTTGGGTAAACTGATACAACCCTTCCCTTTGGACTTCAGTATAAAGTTTGTTAATGCCTCCATAACTGGCAGGGTGACTGGGGTCGTAATAAATCTTTTTGTAATCCTCTCGTTGTGCAGTCATGTGTAATTAGGGGACACAGACCTTCCCTGCGCGCATAGGTCCCTGGTGGCTGCGCCCAGATCACCAAGGATCTTTGAATCTTCGTGACCTGGGTGCAGGGACCTATAAATGACAGAAAGGGTACCTCTGTGGTAGGTGGAGAAGTGGAGGGTGGGAAGGGATGTGGGAATAATCTTAATGAAAATAACGAAAGACTTGAAACAAAAAAAAAAGATAAAGAGCATTATAATTGACATTTTGTTATATTATAATTTCACAATTCTCTCTTGATCAACCTTAACAAATCACTTTGATCCAACTTCCACCACCAACAATTTAATTTGATATACTCAACATTAAATGTTAATATTGCATGAAATATTTATTTAACTAATGTTTATTTATATTACGGTACTGTACAAATCATCATGATCATCAACATTTCTAACGATTAACATGACTTCTCTTAAATGTTCACGATATTTACACAAGGCAACATGCGCATCATTATACACTTGAGTCCATGTTTCCATTGGAGGAATGCGTACTGTCAAGGCACGACATCTAACCATAAAGTTGTTTTCAAAAATTGCTTTATAATCCAAATCAGTCAAAGCAGTATCCAAAAACATGTCTAAACGTTCTTCATCTGTAGCCATGATGCACCAATCATGTTGTATTTGACTTGGGTGGTCTACGCTGCATCCATAACATAACTCGTCACAGT